>PITA01006631.1:0-98387 GCA_004023965.1 Spilogale gracilis
GAAGAGATTATGCTGAGTGAAATAAGCCAAGAAGAGAAAGTCAAGTATCGCATGGTTTCACTTACTTGCGGTGCATGAGGGGTAACCTGGAGGACAGTGGGAGAAGGAAAGTAAATGGGAACTAGGGTAATCCAGGGAGGGAAATGAAACAACAGAGACTTTGGACACAGAAACAAACTGAGGGACTTGGAGGGAGGGGGGTAGAGGGATGGGAGAGCCTGGTGGTGGGTACTGGGGACACCTAAAGCATGGACCACTGGGTGTGGGGAATGGGGAATGAATCTTGGAACACTGGAAAAAATTTAATTAACAATTAAAAATAAATAAATAAAGCCTTTTAGTTACATCAATCTAGCTTTAGGCAAACAGTTGGTTCTGTCTCTCTTGCTCTCTGCTTCTGTTTCTCTCTCTGTTGCTGTCTCTCTCTCTGTCTCTGTCTCTCTTTCGCTTCGCTCTCTCTTCCTTTGCCTCTGCGCAGGCTCTCTGTGTTCTCTCTGTGTCTGTGTCTCCGTCTCTCAGACTCTCAGTCTCATGGCTTTGTCTCTTTGCTCTGCTCTTCCTTTTCTCTCAGTCTTCCTCTCTCTATATTTGACTGTCAAGGGTCCCAGTCTTTTATTATTCCCACATGAGGAAGTTGGGTGGTGCAGTTAAATCTTCAACTGCTTTTGCACCCACCCTAGAGACAGGATTAGTATTGTTACTGCAAGGTACAGAGTGATTGCTTAAACTCGCAGAAGTTGAGACCATTGAGGCACAGGGATCAAGAAATACAGATAAGAGATACAGAGATACGATTACCGGGAGGAGGATTAAATAAAACTATATGTCTTGAATAAGCACACAAAGGACATATTGCCCTGACCCACAGGGTATGTGGCTTTCCAGATTCTAGGTAGGGAAAGCCCGGAGGGGCTTTCATTTCACATTCACAGGTACCTCCACCAAAGTTTTCTGGTGGCTTGGGCATGGCGGGAGGGGCGGATCACCCACCATCCCCGACACCCAGGATCATGACCTGAGCTGCAGGCAGACGCTTAAGGACTGAACCACCCAGGTGTCCCGCTTCCATTTTTTTTTTTTTTTTCAAATATAGGTCGCGTCATCTACTGACTTAATTTCATGACCCACTGTTGGGTTGTTGCAAGTGCCATATGAAAAATGCAAGTAGTCATTATCCAAAGAAGTCACTGACTCGCTCTCTCTCTCTCAACTTTTTTCCTTTTATTTTTTTAAAGATCTCATTTATTTATTTGAAAGAGAGAGAAACAGAGAACAATCAAGGGAGAGAAGTAGACTCCCCATTGAGCAGGGGCCTAATGCAGGGCTTGATCCCATGCCTCTGGCATCATGACCTGAGCCAAAGACAGACACTTAATAGACTGAGCCGCCCAGGTGCCCCAACATTTTTCCTTTTCTGTTCCTTTCCTTCCTTCCTCTCTTTTTTCCAAAAATGAAAATGGTAATTTTCATTGGGCAACTAACAATATCCACAACACCCACCATAAGTGAGCTGGAGACCAAATACAGTTTCATTGAAAACTGAAGGAAAACTTAGTTCCTCCTTCTGAAGGAACTAAGGACCCCGATGATGGACACTTGTGCTCCCTGTAAAATTCAGGTGGAAATACCCATTCCCTGGGGGTGCTGAGGGGATTGTGTGGGATCCCTGATGTATTGCACTAGCACAGTGGCTGACACACAGTGGGAGTGCAAGACACATCAGGTTGCTTCCTCAAATATAATCATCCCTCCAGGCTAGTCGTGGCCCCAGACAGAGTATCAACTAGATAGGAGAGGATGATTCATTCTCAAGTGCTGGGAAGCCCCAGGGAAATTGTATGTTACCCTGGTGCTATGTTTATTTACCTACTGAGCATAGAATGAATACTTGGCGGTTAAGGGCTATGTTGAATTTTGTCCTCTGTTTTTGAAAAACTTTCAGAAGCACCAGTTATTGGCCTCAGCTTTGAGGACCAGACCTTAGGGCTGTGCAGGAGCAGGGGGTCCCTGACCACAAGGAAGCCCTGAGTTAGCCAAGGATGGGTCATTCTCCACAGATTTCATGTAAAGGCAAAATTGAAGAATCTCTGGTCATCCTTAGTCCCCTCATTTGTGCAGGTGGGGAAATTGAGGCCCAGAGTAATTGCAACATAGCAAGATCATGCAGGAAATAGACAGCAGAGCCCCATCTCTTGGCCCCCGTTCCCAGGGCCCTGACAGCAATGATTAGCACAGCCCCTCTCAAGAGGGGTCCAGGGGCCCATAAACTCAAATCCCAGGCTGATTTTACCTGCATTTTTCTAGAATGTACATATCAGGTTCTAAAATGGCCATATGTTTCTATAGAGATTAAGAACCACAGATGGAATGACACTAAAATGATTTGTGTTGAGGGTAGGGGAGAAGAGGTCCAGAGGTCAGGACTAGAGATGGTGATATAAAACAGAAACTGCAAATGTTTCCATCAGCACATTCCCCACCCCCGCCACCTCTATATCCCAGAAACACTGAACTGTCTGAGCTCCCCAAAAGGCCTGTGGGCTTTGGTCCCCAGTGCCTCGGTGCAAGCAAATACTCATTTAGCTGGCGGTGACTGGAAGAGAAGTTTATCTTCACTTTACCATCAGATCCGATTTCTTAAACGCGGTGGAGCTCAGAGAGGCCACGCCAATCAAACAGCAGGACCACACACAGGTGCCCCCTGAGCAAAAAAGGTAACAACGCTCTGGCTTTAACGGATAACGTCCTCCCCGGCGCACCCTAGTAATTTCGGCGCCCACGCAGCGGCCTTTGTTGGAAACCAAGGGTCCTGGTCACCCAAAGGTCCCAGACTCCGCCCACACCCTGAACCCTGAACCCTCCCGGCAGAGTCTGGGCTTCTCCCTCCAGGCGTCGCTGGGAGCCCTCGCCGCCTCCCGGGTCTGACACCCTGAACCTTCTCCGCCTCCTCTCCGGCACCGCCCGAAGCCCACCCTTCCCGGTGTGCGGGGGGAGGAGCGGGACGGACGGGGCGGTGCCATTGGCCTGCGCGAGATGAGGGGCGGGGACGAGGTGGGGAGGGGCGGGGCGGAGAAGGACAAATGGGGCGGGCCATTGGCCAGTGCGAGAGAGGGGCGGGGAAGGGCGGGGAGGGGCGGGCCCTACGCGCCAAGCCCCAGGGACCCGGGCTTTAGGCGCTGCGGACACGGCTTGGGTGCCGGCAAGGGCACAGCACCGGTAGCGGCTTCTGGACTGCGCGATGAGCGGAGGGTGAGTGATGCCCAGGCAGGAGTTTGGGGGCGTCCAGGGAGAACTCTCTCCCCCGTCCCCAAGCCCGCCCCCAGCCGTGGACTCTGGAGCTTGGGCACGAGTGCCCCTTCCCTGCCGCGTGCAGAGTTCCCTCCCTCTGCCAGCTTGGCGCAGCCCGGGCCTCAGGCCCATTGTTGAGAGTGGGCACTGCGCCAGGCACCTTCTCCAGGGGGAAGGCACTTCAGGGCCTCAAACCTGGGCATGATAGGTGAGAGCCGCCACAGGCTGCACCTTGCTCACCTTGTCTCTCCTCTTAGGCATTGATCTTAGTTGGGGGAAAGGCTCAAAGAGGCTCTGGCACAACTCTCAGATTTCACAGATGGAAAACCGGCGCCAAGATAGTAGCAGAAGGAGGGGCTTGCCTCATCATGCTACTTATAAAGGATTTGCCTGGTTCCCAGATCTGTGCAAAGGGCCTTAGCACAATATGACACCTACTTCTCACAGCCCTGATATTTTCATTATCCCCATTACCAGACAAGAAAACTGAGGCTTAAGGAGTTAAGCTTCACCCAGATGAGTCAGTGGTGGAGTGAGGATTTGAACTCAGACTTTGTTGTGCCAGGTCTCATTCATTTCACCCACTGACTTCAGAGATCACCCTGCCCACCATCCTGTTCTCCTCCCATGCTCCTGACTGATTCTGGAGAGATGCTTCAGATTTTTTACAATCTGATGCAGCCCTGAGGGAGGGAGGGCCTCCTCTCAAGGCAATATCAGTGCAAGGCCAGTGCTGGCCGGTGCTTTCTTAAAACATTGTAAGGAGATCTTTAGTGACCTCACTTCATAAAGAAAGGGGCTGGGATTCTGGAATTTACACCCAAGCACGTTAGACTCCAAAACCACACACTTGTACTAGCAGAAGAAACCTTTGCTAGCTTCTCCATAGTTTTATTTTTTTATTTTTATTTTTTTTTAAGATTTTTATTTATTTAACAGAGAGAAATACAACCAGAGAGGGAACACACGCAGGGGGAGTGAGAGAGGGAGAAGCAGGCTTCCCACCGAGCAAGGAGCCTGATGTGGGACTCAGTCCCGGGTCTCCGGGATCATGGCCTGAGCCAAAGGTAGTTGCTTAACCAGCTGAGCCACCAGGCGCCCCCTCCATAGTTTTAAACTGCTCAGGGGGCAATCAAGCTTTGTAGCCTTGATTAGAAAAAAAAAAAAAATTGCAATGAATTGGTAGAACTAACAGGTGAATGCAGGTCTGCCTGCCTCCTGCTCCCTAGTATAATTCCTGAGCGGCTGCCATCAGGGTGGGAGGTGCTAGAAGGAAGAAGGAGAGACTGGGGGGCAAGACCAGAGGAAGGGGGAGGAGAAAAGGGGAAGGGAAAGAGGGGTAGCTGATGGAACGCATTAAACTTAGGTCAAAAAACTTCTGGCTGGACATTCTAATGGGGTGTGTTTTGGTACTTTGTCAGTGGTGAAGTGTATTTTCAGTAGTTCTTGTCATAATTCTCTCTGCGTGTGGTGCTGGTGGTTTAGGACTTGACAGGGAAAGTGAGGTTGAGGCCACAAATTAGACAGCCCCTGTGAACGTGGGAAGGGAGGCCCTGTTTTCACCCTGTGACTCCAGTGGGTGGCCTGGAGGTGGAGAACTGAGTGAAGGTCTAGGGTCCCCCTGAGTCAAAGTCAGCTGGACAATGCCAGAGAACCAAGAATATGAACAGAACTCAGCATTTCACAGTTCAGGTCCTGTCAGTGCAAAGCCTCACAGGGAGTCCCTGACTAGGAAGTCTACCAGAAGGCACTCTGGACTGGGCTCCTGAGGCCCTGGGCCCTGGTTTTGAGAGCAAACTCAGCCAGATGTCCTTGCTCACAGCCATACGCACTGGGAGGACTGCCGTCGTCTTTGAGTCCCACACCGCATCTCCAGAAACCCGCTATCTCTTCTGACTCACATTGCGACCTGTTAGGGGAGCCTCAGTTTATTATGGGTGAGCTCCATGTGAGGACCATCTTACAGCAGTTAGTAATTCAACTAATGAGGCGTCTGAGGTCCAGAGAGAGAGAAAGAGAGAGAGCCACTCTGCCTAAGGTCACACAGCTGATGAACCACAGGGCAGAGCTTTAAACCCAGATCCTTATAAAGTTTGGGTGGTTATCTGGTCACAGAGTACATTGAAGGAAATATTTTGGAATTGTTTTAAAGTATGTTAAGGTCAAATAGGAAGTGGCTGTAATTCTGAGCTCCTTCTCTTATTAAAGGGGAACTTACAGTTGGCTCAGTTTTCTTTTCTGGCTGCCTGACTGCCTTCCCCAGGATACACTGCTGAGGGAGAGACTCAGAACACTTTCTGCTTGCCCCACCTGACTCTGGGGGGTGGGAGCAGGGAGCTCATGCAGCCCCATAACTGCAGAGCTGCAAACAGCTCTGAAGACATTCTGGACCAGTGACCCATACCGTCCTGGCTCGGTGAGGCCAAGGGATGGCACAGCATGCTGGAGTCACACGCCAGGGGGACGCTGCCACAAGTCACACCCAGACCTCTCTCCAGGAGGCCCCTTGGCTCCTCTCTCTCATTGTGACACGTGTCAGCAGAAGTTCTTAACCTGGCATCTGGGGACCCTGGGGCCCATGAAGAGGGTCCCGAGGCTCCCGCAGTGGCATGCAAATTTGGTGTGTGCATACTTGCACACTCAGGCACGTATGTGCATTTCCCTGGAGGGGGGCACGTATTATGCTTTCAAGAGATTCCAAAAGAAGATTCTGAGATTCTGATTCCAGAAATTCTGAGCCATACAATGTCTCACAAGAAAGCGTCCCCAGCAACTGCACTTGGCCCACAGGCCTGGTGTGGTAGATGCAGAGGTGGGGGGATGCCATGGAGAGCCCCCCCCCCACCGCCCCGTGCAGCCCTGCAGTGGTAGGCACTGGGTGCCTGGAGGCCTTGTCCCTCAGACTGCCCCCATGTCTAGCCCCAGGCACTCAGGATCTTGGTCATTCGGACACCTATTTGGCCCAAAAACAGGGCTGAGAGGACCTCTGTTTATGTAGATCCTGTCTTCCACGGGTAGAAGTGAGCCTGGTTTTGGCAGGAAGGACCCCTCTGGCCCCCGGTGTGTATGAGACAGGGAGCAGGGGGATGGGAAATGTCTTTGCTGCCGCAGGGCCTGGGTGAGGTGCTGCCGCTGAGCTAGGACTGTCTGGAAGATGGGAGAAAGGCCAGATGGCTCGGGGGCAGAGGTCCAAGTTCTTCAGAAGAAGGGACACCAGTGTCAGGGAGGGCCAGGGTGCCAGGATGGACTCTGGGAGACCTGCGGGTGGGAGCCCAGGGCCGTGCAGGTGAGGAGGAGGCAGCAAAGGCCAGTTGGGACCCATGAGTCGCCTAGGAGAAGGCAGTGGTGGAAGTGGCTGCTCTCCCTCAGCCACCGTCACCTCCATCTGGACTGCGCCAGTGTCATTGTAGTGTGTCCCCCCTCCTTCTTGGCTGCAGTGCTGTGGGAGGGGAGGGGCGTGATGGAGCCCAAGGCAGTTGGTGGCGGAGGGAGGGGGGCAGCCTTTAGAACTGAAGAAGGAGGCTAAGGACAGCCCTGTGGAGGGGCAGGGACAGCAGCTGCCACCCACATCCTAACAACTGGCTTTCTCTGCAAACAGGTGCTGCTGGGGGCAGCCTGTGTCCAGCTAGGCCCCCTCTCAGAGGCAGCTGGTAGAGCAGCAGGCCCTGCAGCTTCCTCCCTGGCTAAGGCTCCTGCCATTTGCTGGCTGACAGGTGCTGGAGGGGGGTTGGGGTGCCTTTAAGGTCCCTTATTTCCAGTGTCTCTTGCTTGCTGCCCCCCCACTCCACCCTCACTTGGCTTTGGCTGGCCTTTGGAAGTTGTGATTGTGGCTGCAGAGCAGGCACTTAGGTGTCTCAGGAATGCAAGGCAGTGTGCCTGCACCTGTCTTCTGCCTCCTGCCAGTGAAGCACCTGGGCTGGCTCCCAGCTGGACCCCACAGCTCTGTCCTCCTTTTGTTTCCCAGGTCACTTTATTTACACATTTGATTTTAATCATGCCTAAATAAGAAAATAAGCATCATAATTTTTTCAAGTATTAGAAATTACCAGATCTCATGCACATCCCCAGAACATTTAAATTTGGATATTGATGCATTTGCCATTTTGCCAAGTGAGGACAATGACCATCTATTTTTGCCATCCTTTTTATGAAAAGAGAGGGCATTGTAAGAGGAAAATGTAGGCAGCACAGAGTCCCGAAAGAAAAGGCTTTCAAAAGCACTCAGTTTGGCTTCATGAAAAGCCTGCTCCCTTAGCCTCTTTCTCCTTTGCCCCTGGCCAGCAGGACTGGGCTGCAGTGGTGACCCGAAGAGCCACAAAGCCGCCTTCTTCTGTGATAACCGGCTCCATGACCGCCACCAAGGGCAAGATGGGCCAAGGCTTGCAGTTGTAAAGGCTTCAGTGTCCTTTGTCCCAAATCAAAGGCCAGGGACAATAGCCAGAGTAGGCTACTCGCCTGGCCCCAGCAGCCCCCCTGCACTGCTGGCAGAGCAGCCGCTGAAGGGGACAGCAAAAACAGTTCACTGTCTGTTCACTGGCGACAGGTAACCATGGCTGGCACGTCACCCTGGGGCCCCTTCTCCAGGGACAAGGAGCCTTGGCTGCAGTCTGAGTCCTCTTGTTGCTCACAAAGCCTCCTGCGGGGTGAGAAACTTGGAGGCCTGAGCTGTGCGCCCTGGGGCTGGGGGATGGGAGCCGCCCGGACAAAGAGGGCTGGGCTCCCAGAGCCACAGGGCTTGGCCTGCCCCGCAGCATCTGTCACTCTAGTTTTTGGACTGAGCTAGGGTGACAGGCCAGATCCAGCCTACTCTCTCCCCCACTTCCCCTTCAACGAGAGTAGTCTTGCTTTAATCTGTGCATTGGGCTTCTGCCTTTACAAATAGGATTGTGTGTTTTAGTAAAGGTTGAAAAGCACTCCATGAGAGATTCTCCAAGGCCTTGTCTGGGGCCCAAGGAGAGTGAATGTTTAAAGGGCAGTTTCAGGAGCATGTTTCTGAACCCAGAGGGATCTGTTTGCTTTTTTCCTGGAGGGTAGGCACTTGCTGCTCTCCCTCCCTCCCTCTCTCCCTGCCTTGCGGCTCTCTCACTCTGCAGTTATCTCTAGGGCGCCTCTGACTTACACTTGCCCGTGCATGTCACCTGAACTTTACAAGACACAGAGATTATCACAATGCATGAAAATTACCTCAATGTTAAGGATGCACTAATGCACAGTGTTCAGATATGGAGTGAAAGTCTGTGAGTGATCCCCAGGGTTAGCTCTGGAACTCAGGAAGGTGGAGATGTTGTCTCCTTGGGGTAGAAAGGTGGACATGTGAGAATCAGAGAGACAGATGATAAATGTCAGAAGACACAGAGATATGTAGTTCTCTCAAAAAAGAGAAAATTTTTTTTCTTGGGGGCTGAGTTTCTAGGGGACCATGAGGCTCAGACCCAGCACAGCAAGTTGGAAGAGACCAC
Organism: Spilogale gracilis; assembly: GCA_004023965.1. NCBI lineage: Eukaryota > Metazoa > Chordata > Mammalia > Carnivora > Mephitidae > Spilogale > Spilogale gracilis. Next base: position 8,748 of record PITA01006631.1, read on the forward strand.
CTTTGCTGAAGCATCCCCTTCGTTGCCTCCCTGCAGCCTTGCTCACTCATCTGCCCTCCCCAGGGATGGCGTGCCCCATTCTCCATCCCCGCCAAGCTAAGCTATTGACACTATGGGTCACCTTCCCCTTTCTCCTTTCACTTGACCATCTATAATCCCAGACCATTTTTCACTTTCCTCCTGACTCTGTCCCCCAGCTGATGCCACCCAACTCCAGCTGGACCTGGTCAGCATGTTGGTCATGTCCTTCTAAAGAGCAGATTCTGGACAGTGAAGCTCTCTGGAAGGTCAGCTCAAGGAAGATCTCATGTGTTACTTAGTACTGTGCTTTGCCAGTAATATTATCCAGAGTCCTAGGCAAAGCCTTGAATGGGGCTCCCCACCACCCACCTCACTGTGGACCGAAGCAGCCCCTTTTAAACTAATTTGCATAAATATTCCATTTGAACAAAGAGTTCTATAGCTGAGAACATTGGAAATCAATATTCCCATTGTACACATGGGAAGATGAAGGCACAGAGAGGAAAAGGCAGGCAGGTGAAGCCATGAGGGTAATCTTTAGCAGCTCCTGGCCCAGAGCTCTTTAGGAAGTATTTTAATAACTAATCACTGTGTGACTTACTAGAAGTTCCACTTATAAGTATCCCTACTAAATAGAGCAAAATCAGCATGTTCCCCTCGTGCTGTGTGAGAATCAGAGTATTGTGTCCTGGGTCCTGTGGTAACTCCAGAGTCACACACTGGAGCGCCAGCAAGGGCACCTGTCTTGCAAATGTGTTTTGTCTGGCTACATTTTATTTTTAACTATATATATTTTTAATAGAAGGATTTCCTGCATTAGTCAGAATAGTCTATAGGTTATGCTGCAGTAACAAATCCCTGAGATGCTAGCAGCTTTTCCCAGCAGAGCATTATTTCTCCTTCCTAGTCCACATCCCTGGTGGGTTGGCAGAGGACTCTGGGCCATAAGGGCACTCGGGGACAAAGAGGAGGCTGATTTCTGGACTGAGAACAGCACGGTGAAGACCCTGAAGGAGGACAAAGTGGAAATCCCATGAGGAAAAACAACAGCAGCTCAGGGAGGCTAGAGCTCCGGGCAAGAGGCGAAGAGAGAAGCTGGCAACAGAGGAGTCAAGAGACAAAACCACCGCTGTCACTTCTGGGCAAATCCAGCCCTTCCCATGAGGGGCCTGCGTATAGCGAGACACTGTTGTGCCATGGGCCCACAGAAACAGCGCTGAGTGAGAAACCCAGATACTTTTCTTGGGCTGAAGCCAGCTCTGCATGGAAGTATGTAAGGAACTACCCAGAGAGGAAGCCTGGCAGATCACTTTTTCCAGTTGAGACTCAAGAGCTGAGGAACTGAAACCCAATTTTGAAATCCTGTTGCCTGGCAGCGAAGCCCCTGAGCCAGGGCCCCATGGTGCCTAACCCTATGCCCTGTGGAGATAGGGCCTCACGGCATCTACAGCCGGGGGCCTAACCTCTCTCTAGGCCATGTTTTGCCTCACTCTAGACCCAGGCAGAGCGGAGGTATTTATAGGGTGATTCTCAGGTCACTGAGAAGCCCACCTCCCTTGGTTCGTCCCTCTTCTCCATGTTTCTTTGCTTTCAGAATCAAATGGTCATTCAGGCCTGATGCAGTCACAGAAGGCAGGCTTGTCTTGTTTGTGGTGGTATCAAAGGTGTTCAGCTGGTCAGAGTCAGGGCTCAAGAGGATGGAGGGCTCTGAGGACTTTAATACAACAGCAGTTGAACCTGACCTTGAACCCCCAGGAACATTTGCACCCACACACAGGTGGGGAAGACCTGACTGAGCCAGATTTGTGTGAACAGACTTTGGAATTTTGTGAAGAAGCTGTGTACCCTGTCTGGGCCACTTTCCAGTGTGACTCCAGTGTGACTTAACCCCTCAGGGTCCTAGCATCAATTTGAGAGAAGAGAAATAGAAACAGGGCCAAGACTGGCAGGAGACAGAGAGGGAAGCTGTGGCTCACTGCCAACAAACGGCATGCCTTGAGAAGAGAGTTCTTGGCCAGAGTAAGCTGGAGAGGGAAAGAAGTTGAAATTTGTGCTGAAGACAGCAACAACTAGAGAAAGTACGAGTGGGTTTCACCGGGAGGGTTTGAGAAGCTCCACAAAGCTTTCCAGGCTGTGAAGAGATGGCACATGGTTTCATGTGTGAATCGAGTAGTAATTCCATAGGGCAGAGATCACCCCACTGCATAGATGAGAAAAAGAAAGATGGAGGGTTTAAGTCCCTCTGCGAGATCAACACAGGGAAGGGCTTAAGAGACCAGACTCTAGGGGCACCTGGGTGGCTCAGTTGGTTAAGCCACTGCTTTCGGCTCAGGTCATGATCCCGGAGACCCGGGATCGAGCCCTACATCGGGCTCCCTGCTCGGCAGGAAGCTGGCTTCTCCTTCTCTCAATCCCCCTGCTTGTGTTCCCTCTCTAGCTGTTTCTCTCTGTCAAATAAATAAATAAACAAACAAACAAACAAACAAATAAATAAATAAAATAAAAAAGAGACCAGACTCTAGGATCTAAATGCTTGTGTTCAAATAGGGACTTTGCCACTAATTCGCCAAGAATCTTGAGCAAAGTACTCAATTTCTGTCCCTGTCTTCTTGTCCATAAAATGAGAATAGGGCTAGTACCTACCTCATACTGTCATTGTAAGGAGTAAATAAGATAATTCATAGAAAATGCTCAACACAGTCTCCCAAATGTGGTGACCACAGTACAGATTAAGCCATCACTAGGAGAGCCAGCCAGGTATGCTGACTCCAAATGCAGTGGGGGGCCCTCAGCCTGGGTTTGGTGGGAATGGAGGAGAAACACCCAGGTGCTTATGGGGTTTGGAGGAGTCATGGAGGCAGAAACCACCCTTCAGGGTGTCCCAGCTGAGGGAAGAGAGCTTGTGGTCTGAAACATTTACGAGACTGATCCAGATCCCGAGAAATGATGGAGAGATTTTAGGAAGGGGGCTGGTAATGGGTGCCAGCTCAGTAGTTCTGACCCTGCCCCCCACCTACCAGGGGAGCTTGGCAGCCTGGGTGGCTGTGGGGCCCCATGAAGTTCTCTGAGACTAGTCCTTCAGCTGTGGCTGCCCTGTGCCAAGGAGTGGAGGGAGGAGGGGTACAGGTGGGTTGGGAGGTGAGGCTGGAGCCACAGGCCGGCACACGATGGCTCTGGCCATTACACTGGCCAGCGTTTCTCCACACTCACCTTCTGTCTGTCCTTCCTCTTCTCAGCAGGTAACTCCTGTGTCTGAAGACAAGAAGGGAAGATGAAGGAAGACTGTCCATCCAGTTCTCACGTCCCCATCAGTGACAGCAAGTCCATCCTGAAGTAGGTCTTACATACAGGGAGGAGATCTTGTGGCCACTCCCTGCCACGGATAGACTTTGGGTGGAGGGATTCTGGGCACCTTTCATAGACAAGACGATGTGCGAGCCCCAGGAACAGTGATGGGGGCACTTGTTTTCAAAGCCTATCTCCTTGGAGATCAAGGATCTCTTTGGAGTGCGGGTTTGACCCCTGCCCCCTCAGCAGGAAAGCATGGCAATATCCGCTGGGACTCTGCACAGATGGCATTTAATTGATTCAAAAGCTAGAGTAATGCTAACAGTCTTACTGTGTTAAACATTTGGGGAGAGGAAGAAAATAACTCAAAATAGGTTTGGAGTTTTTACTGAAAAATGTGTATTTTATTGATATAATGATTTTTAGCTCTGTTATTTTTTATTTTATTTACTGTCTTACCATAAAAAGTGTTGAGAGTTTTTCAAATTTATTTCTAAACTAAAGAACTAAAGAAAAGTGTATATTTTTATGTTTGAGTCCTGAGTCCAAATCTTTTCTACACTTGGGCAGCAACTATCTGCCATGCTGAAGACAAGTCAAGTTCCTAGCTTTCTATGACCTCCTTCCTGGGTGCTGCTCTTAGAGACCTGAGAAAACAGACGGCCTTCCATGCACGGTGCTGCCCACACCATCATTTTCCGTGTTTAAATTTTTCAAAGAAAATAATGCCAAATATAACTTTGGGAAACACCATAATCATAACCATAATGTGATTAATTTCATGTATATGTTTCCTATCAAGTTTATGTCCGGCATTTACAGACTTACAGGCACAGCGTGTAGTGTGCAGCATTGAATCCTGCTGGGTTGAGGGCATCTCATTCCCTGAATCACAAGGGCCTCACTTTCCCCCTTGGATGCCATCACCCCCACAGCGGCAACACTGCAGAGCACCAATGGCACGAGCTGCTCATCCACACCCTGGGTGGCCCCCGTGTCAGCCATGGCAACTGCCTGAAGAGGTTCTAGAGCAGGACTGTCCAGCAGGTGGGCCGTGAGTCCCGGTGCCCGCCCAGCACATGACTTACGGCTGGAGAGGAGTAGTGAATATAAAAGACAGGTAGCAAACACTCATGACAGAATAAAATAATAAGATCCCATTAATAATTTTTATATTGATTCCATGTGGACATGATAGTATTTCAGATATCTTGTGCCATTAAACAAGATGCATTATGAACACCAATTTCCCCTCTTTTGTTTTCCTTTGCAATATGACGACTAGAAGATTTAAAATTCCACATGTGGCTCTCATTTCTTGTGTATGGGACTGCACGCCCCTGCAGAGCCCCACTGGCATGTGAGGACGGTCTCTTCTCTGCCACGGCCTCCCTTTATTCAGGGGAGAAGGCATTTTAGGCAGAGTGGCCTCCCTCAGACCTGCAGGATCTTCTCTCGCAGCTGCCCACTTCATCTCTTGACCAGACTTCCAGCAAGGCAGGACAGGGAAGAGGCAGACACCCCACGTGGTGCCCCTACAACAGCCGCATGAGGCCCTTATAGGAAGTAATATGGGGGAAAAGAGCAAGAGTCTTTAAAATGCTAATAATCCAATCTCAGGGGATTTATTGAGGAAATGACTCAGAAATAAAGTACAGGGAGATTGTCAGGAATTCTGATCTGTGATGGCAAAAGTGTGCACACACAATTTGCACAATTACGTGGGCCATCTGAGTTTCTCTTTGTCCTCTTCCCACCTCCCCCTGACATCTTCTACGAGGGCTGACATGTAAAGCCTCTGGAAGACTGAAAGGCATGTGTCTGATGGCAGAGCCTAGTCTCTAGACAGCTGGTATGTGACTGGCAAGACGCCTGTCATTATGGTCCAAAGCCCAGCCACGCCCCAAGATTATTAGGTGTGCCTTTACCTTTTTAGGTCGGAGCTCTTAAGCTTGCTAAAAACTTACAACTGCTACCATGAGGGCAGAAGCTTCCAGCTGAGACACCGAGAGGTAAGGCCTGTTTCCCTTCTTTATTCATAGGCCACCCTCTATCCTGGCTTGCTGAAGACAGTCCTGGTTTACACCCATCTTCTGAGTTAGAGACCATGTTACCAGCAGCCAGGCCATCATCTTCTCGGGGTCCTGTAAGGGGTGTGCTGAAGGTCAGAGCAGCCCCGCCTACCCCCCACCCCCACCCCGCACACACACCTGGGACTTTTGCCTGGGTGAACTGCCAGGACACTGGAATTTGAAATCTTGGAGACCATACAGCCCAGTCCCTTCTCTGTCCATCCCACAATACAAATAAGGAATTCAACATGGGGCTCTGGTTTGCCCAAGGTCACAGGGGAATCGAGAAATGAAAGCAGTCTCTGTGCTTGCCAATCAGAGTAAACATCAGAGGAAAGCCTTGAAATGGAGGAGAGCTCCCCAGAGGATGCTCATGGGGCCGGGCAGGTTGGGATGGGAGAGGCCACGCAGGCTTGAGGAGAGGAGTGTGGAGGACGCAGGAGACCATGTCCCATCTGTAGACACTGCTGTGCCGGGACATGGGCTCCAGACAGCCAGGTTCTCTCTAATTTTTCCAAAGAAGTTAGATATGCAGAATTTCATGTGGAATTTCCCAAACCTCAAAACACCATGTGGGCTAAACAAAACGCTCCTTGGGGAACAAGGATATTGCCACACAGCTCAGGACTCTGGATGGGAGGGAAGCTGCTGGCTCGTGGTCCAGGCAGCGCGGGGCTGCTGGGATGATCTGGCAGGGCACACACCTCACACTCCACCTCCCTGGGGCCTGCTCCGCCCACACCCTCGGCCCCGCCCCTCACCCTGTGTCTTTGGGCAGAGCAGCTCTCTGACACCTGTCTCACCAGCCCACCCAGCATCCCTGCTCCTCACTCTTGCTGGCAAGCTCCGATGCCACCGCCCTGCCATCTCTGGTTTTGCTGTTTATTCTCTTACCCGAGTGGTTTCGTGTCCCTGGGCCAGGCACAGTGCGCCCGCCGCCCCAGCATAGGTGTTGGGTGACGAACCATCAGGCTAGGCTCAGGCCCAGGCAAGTGGAGATGCATCCTGAGCTCCAGTGCATGGGGCAGTTTTGATCTACGCTAAGTGAGGCGTTGGACCCACCCCACAGTGGTGCTGGGACGTGCGTGGGCGGGGTCTTCTGGAGGGGCCGTTTCTCAGCCTGGGCCATTCAGTAACTGATGGAAGACTTGCCAGCTCTCAACCTATGGTTCGAGCACCAGCAAACTCAAGGTCGCCAGGGAATGCCGTCCTGCCCCCAGGCCTGCTGAATCAGAAACTCCTGTGTTCCCATCTGTGTTTTATACAATCCAGGGGATTGGGATGAAGGCCAAGTTTGAGAACTGCTACTCTAAGAGCTTGACCCTGGCCCTTGGGATTCCCCAAGACAATCCCCTCTGTAGGAACAGTCATGTGGGGAGGAGGAGTGGGAAACCCCAAACCTATGCCTTGTGTTTGTTTGTGATGGGAGAGTCCACGTGGAAAAGTGAGAGACCCCAAAAAGGGGAAGAGGTGTTCTTGACAGCCCCTGGTGGTAAGAAGATTTTCCTGTTACTAACCTAAAGAAGGTATGAGGATCTGACTTGTTCTCCCCAGAGCCAGAAAGTACCTTTCTGGAAGCTTCCACAGCCTTAACAGCCAAGGGGTGCGAGCCTGAGGGCATGTGCATCTTGGGGGGGGGTGCCCGCTGCCACAAAGGCACTGTAGGCCTGGTTCTGATGTTGAAATGTATGGCTGATTCCTGGACACCAAGTGCCTCCGTGACCCACCCACCACCCTGGGTTGAGGCCTCTGCGGTTTCTCAGAATGCAGACCCGGGACCTCTTGGGCCTCGGGGACTTGGCTCAGGCACCTTGACCAGCCTCTCCTCAGGCATTGAGAACAGGCGGTCACCTAGCACTTTGCCCCTCCAGTATTTGTTGTAATACAAGAGCCGTGTGACCTGACAATAGCCATTTTCCAGACAGAGATTGAGGCTCTCAGAGTTGAAGTCTCCCGCAAGGTAGCCCAGCAGTAAGTGGAAGGTGCCAGCGCGGCTCCAAGGTCTGAGCCCCGAAGTTTGTAAGACAGCGACACCATGGCCAGCATTAAGCTTTGACAGGCCTCAGAGACGCAGGGAGCTGTTTGTCACCTTCAGCCACCACGCGAAGGTGCCTTCCATCTCAGCACCTGCTGGACCCTCACAGAGGCATGTGGGGCTCCAGAAAAGACCCCGCTCCCTGCTGTTACTAGGTCTCCCCCCGAGCAACGGTGGCCTGACTGCTCCAGTTGGGGACACCTCCTCTTCCACGGTCCCTTTCGGGACCGATAGAATGTGGAACAATGAAGCGTGTCAGGGAGCAGGGGCCACGCCCTGGGGCAAGTGTTTCCCTGCGAATTCTCCCCCAGTTTCCAAAGGGCAAGGGAGTCCCCGTACCGGCCTCCTCCATCTGAGGAAGCCCGGGCACTAACTTCATCTATTGTAAACCTTGCCCTTGGGATACTTTTCCTTATATTATAAAGGAAAGCACGAGCAACCTGGAGCAATTTGTGCCTTTTGAAGATAGCAAAGCATTTTAACCAGGCTGTTTGGTTGCTGCAGAGAAAAATGGACCACCCCAGTGAGTAAACATAACCCTGTGATGAAAAGTAGGACCCTCCTGTTGTGTGCACCTGCGCGCGGCCCACGGCGGGGGCCGGCCTCTCGTGCTCCCTCTGGTGGCTGAGAGTCCGCATCACACCCAGTCCCTCGACCAGGCTCCTGTGCCCGTGAGAAAGGGAAGCTTTCCCTCACTCCGGGTCTCTGCCTCTCCCAGGGTGGAGAAAGTCAGGATCCCCTTCCCTCTTATAAGGATCCCATTTCTTTTAACGCCTGAAGGCAGGGATGATGGGCAGTTGACAGGCCACTGACACCCAGGTGAGTACTCGGCAGGCAGTGGACATGTTCTCTCGAGAACATCCCAAGTGCTTCCCGACTGCTGCCTGGTCAGGGCAATGTGTCCCTTCCCTACTCCAGGAGCCAGTGAGGAGGAGACTGCTTTATAGGACCCCCATCACAGGGACTTTCTGCTAGGCTGTTCTGTCCCGTGCAGAGCTTGGAATAATGCCAGAAACCCCTTCTCCCTGCCCTTTGTTATTATTTTTGTTTTGGCCCTTCCTGAAGGTGCCGTTAGCTTATTTCACACCAGGGGATATGAGCAGAGGAGCCCAGAGCCCCGTCTGACCTCCCATATGCGGCTGTGTGGTTTCTGAGCTTGGCAGGGAATTGGCCAACCTTATCCTAGTTGCCTCCTTCCGACCCAGTTCCACACAGCTTCGAGGAAGGGGCTGCAGTGAGGTGAGCCCAGCCCACATGGCCCCAGGCCAGCACCTCCTCCCAGGTCAGCCCTCCTCTCCGCCTTCTAAGGGTGTTTTGGCTAAAGGCCACCCCACACTTGCCAGCAAAGGCCAGACACACTCAGCTTGTGGGGATGCAGGCATTCCTCTGCGGGGTTTCTACTCTGTCTCGAGGGCACATGCCCCATTCTGCAACCCCTGCAGCCTGTGAAGGGCAGGTGGTGTCCCCATTTACAGATAAGCAGACTGAGTAAATTACTTGTCTGAAATTTTTAAATGTCTGCTTAACATTCTGCCTTCCCAAAAAACACACGTAAAAGAGAGCAGATAAGCATTTTTAAAGTACAAAGCAGTTTTAAAATTAAAAAAAAAAAAAGGAAAGGAAAAAGAAAGGAAGAAAATAGTTTTGATGGTCCTCAGAGCAAGGAAATGGAGGAAACTGAAGGAAGCTGTAAGCTTGGCTGGGGCCACAGCTCTGTCCTCTTCCTCTTCCCTCTGTCCCCAGCCCAGGGTCGGCCAGCTCTGACCTGACCCAAGGAAACAGGGTAATAAGTCCTCAGGCCTGATTCTTTTGAGTTCTCTGATGCCTCCCCTGCCTCTCTGAGGAAGAAGACCCTCCCTGTCCCCTATTCCTCACCCTCATCTCCTTCCTTGCCAGATGCCTCCAGGCTCTAGGGTTGGAGGGCCCAGGCCTGGCCCAGACCTTAGGATTTGCGGAGTGAGGCCCTGGCCACTGGACTTGCCTGAGAGCAGGGCAGCTGGCCAACAGCCTACACTTTGCCCCACAGCTGAGAAGCCCCCTGGGTGGAGGAAGGGATGGGGATGGTGAGGACAGGGTCACCTGGTCCCATGGTTTGGCACCCTGCCACCTAAGCTGGTCCGGGCTGTGTCTTGGCCCTCAACATGGGCAAAACTCTCCGAGTGACCCAACAGGACTTGTGAGCTGGAGGCATGGAGAACCCTAGGTGCCCTAGTGACAGGTTCCCCCCAAACTCAGCAGGTGCATTTGGGGGAAACTATGTTTTCTCTTGGGCTTCATGGAGAACAGACTGTGAGGGTGGGGCCAGGAGGCTGACTTGGGAGGGCTCAGGCCTCACTCAGAAATGCCTGCGTGGCTGAGAGCTTTGCTTCTTACCCACCACTGACGTTGTGTCCCTGCCTGTGAAGCAACCACGTAGATGTGTGTATAAACCTGCATGCGGGCTTGTAACATATATCCCATGATGCATGTGGCTTTTATCCCATCTACTCATCAGAACAGCCTGGAAAGCGGGTCCCTTTAATTACTCCCATTTTACCCACAAGAAAACCAATGAACAGAAATGTTAAGTAGCTTGCCCAAGGTGCTCAGGCAGCAAGGGACAGTGCAAGCAGGACCGGTAACAATACATGAGGCCAGACAGGCTGTTCTTGCTCTTTGCGGCAGGGGGGTCTTGCTCTGAAATGCCCAGGCAGGCAGGCCCTGTAGAAAGCTGTTTCCCTCTCAGAGACCTGAGGGGACGGTGCCCACCTCAGGGGAGGAGAGTGGGGAGAGGGCTCAGACCAGCATGCTCTGTACAGAAGCCTTTATTGGGGGGAGGTTAAAGTTCATAGATCACTGGGAGGTGCAAATAGAGAGTTCTGAGGGTGCTGCTGGGGTGGGGGGCCGCGGCCCCACAGAATTGCCTAGAAGCCCAGGAGCCCTGGTACCAGTCCCTTGAGGGTCTCTCCAGAGAGCGTCCCTGCACCCGGGCACCCCAGAGTCTCCCTCTGGGGGTCCCTCGGGCCTTGCCACTGTCCATCTGTCTATGTGGACCCCAGCAGTCAGCAGAGGAGCCAATCCTCCTTGGTGGGTCCCTCCCACTTGGCCGTTTTTCCTGGGACTCCCCGAAGAGCCAGTCCAGGGGGTCAGCAGTGCCATCCCCGTGAGGTGCCAGTTGCTGACCACTGAAGCAGGTAGTAATGTCCTGTAGGGACTCAGTAGGGGGGCTCTTCTTGAAGGCCCGGGCTGGCCGGGAGGTTCTGCTGGGGTGGACCCTGGCGGTGGCCACATCCAGGACTGAAGTGGGCTGAGCCAGCTGACAAATAGACTTCACATAGTCATCCAGGCTGGGAGAGGCTGGGGGCTCCTGCCCTGGCCCACCGGGCAGCATCTCCTCCAGCGTTTCCTGAATCGTGGGCAGATGGGCCACAGGAAGCAGCAGCCGGGACCTCATGGCGGTCGGCAATGCGGAGCAGTGACCTGTTGATCGACAGATTCCAGGGGGTGAGGGTCTGCCATCTGTGACCCCTCCGGGGTCTCCTCTCTGAGGAGAGAGGAGCTGAGGCTCCCTGGGCGACTCCCGGGCCTGGGAGTGGAACGAAGTCTGCAGACCCAAACCCAGGCTTCAAATCCTGGACTCTTCCTTCCTGCTAACACTGAAAGCCACCTGCTCAAAAATCTGTCCTTACTGTTATTGGACCATACAAACCAGAGAACCCAGCTTAACAGACTGAGTCAGAGGGAACCTGGATGTAAGACCAGCCTCTGCCACTTCCTGACCTGGGGACCCTTGGCAAGGGCACCTCTCCAGGCCTCCCCTGACCCGTCCATAAAACAGGGCTGTAAATACCAGCTGGAAAGGGCGGGATGGGACATGGGATGACAGTTCACGTGAAATCCCCCAGCAATGCGAAGCCCTCTGCAGTTACTGTCACTGCCTCCACCACGTCCCATGGAGGGGCCTTCTTCATCCCTGCCCCCAAACATCAACAAAACCTTTTTGTTGTCTCCCTGACCAGAGCGAAGCTGCTCTCTCTTACCTTTAGCGGAAGGAAACTGGGGCTCACAGGGCTGCTGGATGAGCCACGGCAGTCCTCGGGAAGACCCAGGAACTCGGGGTGGAGGGCTGGGGGCCCAGCAGTCAGAGCCCCGTGTCCAGCGTGGAATGGCCAGGTGGATGGTGACGATGGTGGGGATGACAGGCCACTGTCCAGCGTGTAAGCCTCCCCGAGCCGTCTGGTGAACCTGGAGGCCTGGCAGCTGCTTTTATACTTCCCCATCAGCCATCAGTTACTGTCACGAGGGCCAAAAATAGCAGTGCACAGGAAGGCTCTCAGAGGGAAAACAGCCTGGCGGGCGGGGCTTGGCCCAGCTGCCAGCCCGGGTGGTGGGAGGCTCCGGGATGTTTACTCCGCAGGGCAGGGGCAGGGTGGCACCACTCCTGCCGCTTCAGGCCCAGGGAGAGGTAGGGGGCTCCACTGAGGAGGGATCCAGAAACAGAGGGCCCAGAATGACTTCCTGACTAAGGAAATGTGAGGCTATGGGACACACATTCAAGTCCTGTCCCTGCCTGCATGCCGTTCCCCACCTGAACGGCGAGGGAGGCCCAGGAGCCTGGAGCTCTTTCTGCTCTGCCCTCAGTTTCCTCTGATTTGTCCAGAGAGAGCTGCAGCCTCACAGGGCCTCGCCTCCAACCTGATGGGGCCAGGCTGAGGGACAGAGGAACAGTTGTTGGGGGGGGGGGGCGGCAGCTTGGGAGCACACACACTGTCTGTGCAGGGACACGGGGCTGAGTCACCTCAGACCAGCAGACCCCAGCACAGCTGATCCCTGACCTCGGAGACAGCAGCTCTGCTTCCGCCCCTGGCTCCCAGTCCCAGGGCAAGGCCTCCTGCCTCCTTCACTGCAACGTCTCCAGAGCGTTCCTACGGCACGTTTGGAGGCCCAGGCTCAGCATGTCCAACCCCACTGCCTCTGGGCCAGCGATGCTGTCTCCTCCCGGCCCTTGGAGCTCTACATAATCTCCTGACTCCCCAACACAGGACCATGACTGCTTGATCCCCCTCCACTCGGGGTCTGACGTGGGGCCGGCAGCAGTGGGGCTCCGGGAATGAACCTGCTGAACTGTGTTGGGGGGGTGGCAGGGGGTGCTCTCTCTCTAGGGTATTGACCTCTGACAGAGGCATCTGAGGCCAAGACAGAAAGCAAAGAAGGGTTTCTTACTGCCCCCTTTAACTCCAGCGAATCAATCCAGTCTTTCCTTTGTAGGGAGCGTTAGTTACCTGTCTGTGACCGTGTAACGTCAGCAGTTATCAAAAAGTGCTCTGCTTTTATTGTTGTTGTTTTCTTTTTTAATAAACAGTGCAAAGGTCATTCCAGAAAGCTATGTGTATTTTTGATAAGCTTAAACAGAGTGGAACAATTTTCTCTGTGGATAACAGGGCATTTTAAGTGATTACTAACTTACCATGAAATCTACCCTGCAGGACACCTCCGTAAGCCTTTCTGAGGATATGAAGACATTTCCGCGAGGTCCTTTACCTTTACAAGGCTTTCGGTGCCTGTATGGAGAAAGAAATAGAATCTGTGAATCTAAAGTGGTATTCAATTAGCAGTGGGAGTATAACACCCAGTGTTCAAAAAAAAAAAAAAATAACAGGAGAATGATGTCTAACGTTCTTTGCCAAAAGGCTAGTATCAAAGCAGCTTGGGGGGTCGCCTGGGTGGCTCAGTTGGTTAAGCGTCTGCCTTCTGCTCAGGTCATGATCCCTGAAACCAGGGATTGAGCCCCTCATTGGGCTCCCTGCTCGGCGGGAAGCCTGCTTTTCCCCTCTCTCACTGCCCCTGCTTGTGTTCCCTCTCTCACTGTGTTTCTCTCTGTCAAATACATAAATAAAATCTTTAAAAAAAAGCAGTTTGGGAGCAGGTAGCTGGGAGGGTCACAGCTCTGGAGGATGTGGGGCAGAGAAGCTATTAGGCAGATGCCCTAAAGGCAGCCTGGCCAGGCACACGCCTGGGGCAGTTCCGCTGGGCACAGAGAGCCCAATACATGGATTGGAGCCTGGCGGAAGTCAGAAACAGAATCAAAGACCTGAGGGGGGAGGGTATGGGGAGGGGGCTGGCTGAGGATGCCTCTGGAGGGTTCTGTGCTAGGACCTGGGGCTTGGCAGTGGGCAGTAGCTGTGCCATCTGCAGACCTTGGGAAACCAAGGCTGTTTGTGGGACACAGAATGAGAGCTGTTGTAAGTATTCTGAGTGTTCATGACAGTAGCAGGATATGGAGGCTGGCAACGGGCAGCTGGCAAGAAAAGCATGACCGGTCCTCAGGAAAGAAGGCAGCTTAGAAATCGGGGTGGACCCAGCCCACTTGTTGGGTTCCTGGGGCAGGTGGGAGCAGTGTGGGGGGAAGGGTGAGGCTGAGACACAGCTCCAAGGAGCAGCCACCCCTGCTCTGGGGGGCATGGAATCCAGTGCCCTCGGCACATTCACAGTAGGACCTGGTGACCATAGGGTCCCCTCCTAAGGTGCAGTGAGGGGAGGGGTACAGAAAGGCACCCCTACATGGCACCAGGGTCAGTGTGGCCATGCTTCTCTGGAACGTGTTTCCTCACCCGTGTGGACGTGCTTGCTGGAGAGCAGCTGGGTTCCTGTGGGACACCTGACTCAGCTGCTCTGTCCCGTGCCCCTGAGCAGACGTGAACTGAGCCATGGAAGGGCACGCCTCACACTTCCTCTGGTCAGCCTCATGGCCTCACGCCTTGGAGCACATAGAGGCTCGGGTGACTTCCCCCAGGGGAGGACAGGGTGCCAAGGAGGAGAGGCATGTTTGGGGCAAGAGTGTTCAGGGGAGTCCCCCAGGGGTGGGGCTGGGCCTTCAGGGGGCTCAGGGAGGACGGACAGTGACCCCTGTGGAGTGGAGGGCTGCTCTGGGGGAAAAGGCTAACCTGTGTGGATTTTCCCCCCAGGAAGAAGGCGCTTTGATCATCGAGGGGCTTCTCAACATTGCCTGGGGACTGCGGCGACCTATCCGGCTCCAGATCCAGGACGACAGGGAGCCCGTGCACCTCTCCTCAGCCTCCTGGACTCCCGGACAGCCCGGCTGCCTCCTGTGAGTGATCGCTGGCCGAGGCAGGGCCAGGTGTCCTCCTGGACACCTCTTCAACCCAAGCTTATGGTTTGGGGCATCTGCGGGGTGGTGACCTCCATCTCATCCCGAGTGGGGCACATGAGAGCGTAAGCCAGTCTCCTCCTTGTCACCCTGTGACTGCCTAAGCCCATGGCCTCACCTGTCAACACGGGTCTTTCTAGGTGACTGAAGCATCACTCTTGGAGCATTTTCCAGACTCCCATTGCTTCCGATTGTGTTTCTCATACATTCCAGGGAGCTGTCTTATCTGCAAGGAGAGGAGCTGTGGCCAAGGGTACCCAGGGGCTCCCAGGGGTTCCCAGCATCCTGGACAAAACAAACACTTCTTGGCATCTCCTGTTCTACCTTAAAAATTCATACACATTTAACCTCCTACAGCTGTACTTTCATTTTAATACCAGATTTTTTTTAAATAAATTTTTTGGAGCTTAATATCAGGCTTATTTTAATATCAGAAATGTTTTAATCATAATGAAACCATTTCCTACCTTACCACTTAATGAACATCTGCCTCCTCTCACTGCCTCCCCCCCCAATAAAGGGCAGTTAGCTGCTGAGTTTCGCTCGCTTCTGCATGTAGTGAATCCTTCCTAGAGGCAAAAATTCAAAACATTTTCCCCTTCAAAAATTCAAGCAAAGTTGCTGTTCGGAGGGCACTTAGCAGCTTGACACCCCGTACAGACTTAGAGTATAACGTTTGGATGGGCTTTGTAGAAAGGTGACAAGTGTGATTTGTGAGTCTCACTCCCCAGGGTAAGCAGCCTTGGGAGCAGACAGCAGGCCCCTCAGAGGCCTCTCAGCAGGGTTCCATCTTTGCCTGCCCCTCCCTGGCTCCCTCGGGCTGTGAGGCTACTTCCCATCACACATTCCCCCTTCTCCAGCGGGCACCAGCTTCCCCGGCTTGGACTCCGCGGGTCCCAGAGGCCCAGAGTTTGGCCCCCCAAGCTTGCCGCTGCCTGACTCTCCATCAGGCCTAAGGGACACGCAGAGAGCCTGCTCAGCACTGGGCCGGCCACAGACATCACCTCCCTCAGCCTGGTCCCCGGAGGGCACGGGCACAGGGCGTGTGTCCCTGTGTCGGTGCAGCGGCGACAAGGCCACTCAGGTCTGCAGGACACACTCCCTCTCCTTCTAGCAGACATCATGGCAAGCCTTTGCTTTTCTTTTAATATTTTACTTTAACTTGGTATGAAGTAGAGCCGTACCTCGGCAGACCCTGCTTCTGGCCTGCGTCCATCCACAGCGGCAGCCAGCCTCTTCTCTGACTTGAGCTGCTTTTTCCTGGCAGCAGCTCTCTGAAACACCTTGACTGTCTTTTCAGAAAGGAGCCACTTCGTCAGGATGTCAGGGCCCCTGCCCAGGCGCCAAGCGCTCAGACTGCACACAGGGCGGAGAGTTCCAGAGACAACTCAGGTGAGTGGGACCGCCTCTTGCTCAGCCTGGGTAGGAGAGAAGGGGCTTGGCTCATGACCACCAGCTCTGAAGAACAGTTGTGTTGGGGTGCCTGGCTGGCTCAGTGAGTTAAAGTGTCCAGTGTTTGATTTCGGCTCAGGTCATGATCTCAGGGTTGTAAGCTTGAACTCCCGGTTGGGTTCCACTCTGGCCCTGGCCCCTGGAGCCGGCTTGGGATCCTTTCTCTCTCCTTCTCCCTCTGCCTTCTCCCCACCCCTCCTTAAAGATAAAAGAAAAAGAAAAAAGAAAGACCAGCTAAGTGGAAGAGCGCAAAGTGGCTTTCTTTATCTTGATAAACACTTGCTAATACCTTCTCATTGCTAAATACCTCCTCAGTAGAAGGCATTCTCCTGAGCTCCTCACTTACAGAAAAGGAAAAGGAGGCTTGCAGAGGTGACATTTTTTGAACTGTTGGCCTGAGTCCCTTGCTTTAAGGAGAGGAGAGAATAGGAACAGCAGGCACGGCACCCTCCCGGCCCTATGGGCCTCTGGGACACATCTCCCTCACCCTCTGGAGGCTGGACTGCTCATCTGTCCTCTTTATGTCCTTCCCTCACACTCAGTGGGGGCTCAGAGGACAGGGGTGGGGCTGCCGAAGCCCTGGGTGCCCAGAGATGGAGGCCAGGGCGGCACAGGTGATCCTGTCTGGGGGTCCCCTTTCCTGTCTGCAAAGTGGGCATCACGCAAGCTCGGTCACAGAAACAGCTCTGACATTACAGTCTGCTGTGGCGAGACGTGACCACAGAGCTCCAGGGAACCGAGTCCCGCGCCGCGTGGTCACTGTGGGCCCCGGGCTCCACCCCAGACTGACCTTCTCACCCGCTCCTCCCTACAGAGTCCCTGGAGGAGGACGAGGAGACCCCCCAGCTGATGCGGACCAGGAGTGACGCCGCCTGTGTGATCCAGAGGAGGCCCCGGGTCCGTGCACCCGGCGAGGCGCAGAGGATCCGGAGACATCGCTTCTCCATCAACGGGCACTTTTACAACCACAAGGTGACATTCCCGCCTGGCCTCTCCTCTGGGCCCTGAAGCAGAGGCCACAAGGAGGCGGCCCCAAGCACTGTTGAGCCTTCCGAAGGCCAGGCCCCACCAGAGTCCTGTCAGAGGTGCCCCTCACTGTGGCCCTGTGGCTGGCCTGGTCATAGCGGTGTCCTCACCCATAAATGCGCTCAGGAAGAGAAAGAGCTTGCTCAAAGTCACATCAAAATAACAGTCAGAAAAAAAAAAAGAGAGAAAGAGAAAAGAAAAAACACATTCCAGCTGGTGACCCCAAAGCCCGTTTTTGGGGTTTTTGGTTTTGGTTTTTTGTTTCTGTTTTTGTTTTTTTTCACCACATACTCACTGTCAATCTATTTTGACAAGTTGCATGGATTTTTGGAAAGTAATGCCAAGTTAATGCTTAATTGGGCAATTTTCTCTGAGGTTCCACCCGAGTTCAACTGATGGTTCACGGGAACATGATGTGCTGCTGGCCTTCTCCCGGGGTCAAGTAAGCCCTGGTTGAGGTGTGCCCAGGGATACATGTTTCTGGGCCCCAGAGAACCCATGCTGCTCCTGGTTCCCACCACTTAGCCTTTTGTCTGAGTATGTACTGTACTGACCTGAGGAAAAGATCTCCTTCCCCAGATGACATCAGTCCCTAAACAAACCCAACTGTAAAAGGAGAAGTTGATTGTTTCTATAAATGGCTTGAGTGGCAGTTTGGGTGAGGCCGGGGATGGAGTGTCCTGTAACAGGGCCACATCCTGCAGCGCTGGGAAATGGAAGCAGAGGTTTCCAGTTGAAGCAGCCACAGGACCTGAGAGGCGGTGACTCATGGGAGGGGGAGGGGGAGCAGGAGAGGGAGGGGGCTGGCGAAGGCTGCTTCAGCATCAGACCCCAAGAACACTTGCACTGGTTAGGTCTGCTAGGAGCCCTTCAAGTGCTCTGGGGGCACCCTGGACTTTGGGATGAAGAATTCAGCAAGGCGAGCAGAAGGGACCCTTGCCTTACTAAGAGGACCACTTCCACTCTGGGCTTTCACAATGAGTGTTCATAGGTGACAGGACATTATCTTTGCTAAGTGCAAGGAAACCCAGGACTATTTGAGAGTAGTTTCCTGAGAGGGTACAGGGTTGAAGTTAAGCAGAGATTAAGAATAGTTTAGATTAGTCAAAGGACCCACGATCTGACTTGGATATCCTTTAAATCTTGTTCCAAAGGTGTTTAGTCTATAAAATATTCAGTAAGTATGGTAGTTCTGTATATGCTATTTTGAGGAATTATTCAAAAATTTTAAAATAATATTTGCATGAGGTTAGGCTTTTCGTATTCTAGGATCCTAAAAAAGGAAACTTTTGATCCAAGACTCAAGGTAACAAATAGTGGGGTTTATCTCCAGCACATTCACCCCCTCCTCTCAGGGAATCATTCATTTCTAAGCACATTTAACCTTATTGTAGCAATTGCAAATGCCCAGACACGTGGCGATATCTGAGCCCTCTGTAGCCTTTGAAGTGAACAGAAATGAACAATAAGGGCTTTTGTTACAGTCTTTCATGTCCTTGGGAGCCACGTTGGCAAGAAGGGCTCCTCAGCCAGCTCGACACACAACACACTAGCCTATATTCCAGTCTGGGTGGCCCTTTCTCCCAGTAATAGATTTATCAGAAGGTGGGTTCATTCTTCCAGGCAAACTAACTTCTAGGATGTGAAGTAGTGTCTTAGGTGTGCTGGATAGTTGACTCCCACCTCCTGGCTGAGTTAGGGGATCCTTCTCTGCCTTACTTGCAATCCATTCAGAATCAGTGTCCTGAGAAATCAGATAACAGTGTGTACTTGAATCACAGGCAACAAGTAAAAAAAAAAAAATACCTAGAATTGACTTCTTGAGGTTATTCTGGATTTTATTTCTTAGAATTGCACACTATTACTTCACTCAATCATTTTCCAAAACTTTTCTGACTCACAGCCGTGTTGGTGTGATGTCCAGACTCAGTAAAACTTGGTACCTGTGCCATTACTTTGTCCTGGGCTGTTAGACTCCAGTGTGTTCACCAGAGAGAAACCACTGCGGTTAGAGATGGCGGAACAGCCATGGGACCTTTGTTTCTACTTGGAGCTGGCCAATATCATCTTGAGAAAAGGCTCCAGGCAGAAGAAACATTAATAATGTCTTGTTGACCTTCTCCTTGAAATAGCCTGACTCCTCTATTCCATATTTCTTGGAGACTGAAAGCCTCCTCTGGCGTTCTGTGTCGCCCAGAGTCATTCTGCATGCCAACCATGGGGGAAGCAGGTCTGGGTTTGAGTCTGACCCTGGTACTTAGGGACACTGAGCAAGTCATTCATATCCCTGAGCCCTAGTTACACCCTGGGGGAAGAAGAGCTAGGCCCAGAGGAGGACTGTGTAAATTTGAATTTGGTTTTGGAAAGTCAGGAAGAACTCACCTCGGAGAAGTGAGACTCGCAGGAAGGCCCCAGTGCCACGAGGGTAAAGCACAGGGATTCCAGTGGCTCTGCCTTTTCTAGATGGGTGACCATGACACGCGACTTGACCACTCCAAGACTCTGTGTCCTTTCTTAAGAGGAGAACTGGTGACGGGTACTTCAAAAAGCTGTTGTAAGGATTAAATCAAAGATTTTGGTGAAGTGCTTAGCAGGTCTGTAACCTGGCTAGTGCTCAGTGAGAACTTAGTGAGCCTCAGATGATGTCCTGTACATTCGGTGTCTCACAGGCAAAGGCAAGGTACCTGCAGGAATGTACCAGGCCCTGCAAACTGCGAAGAGCTTGTGTGGGCGCTAGGGAGAGAATCACGGTATCGCGTGGGGACCAGTGAGAGGAGGAAACAATAGTATTGTTTAGGCTATGGGAAGCCTTCAGATACTTGTAACTAGAACTATGCCAGAAAACAGTGCTTCTCAAATTGTACTGTATAGAGAGTATCACCTGGTGGTTTCCTCAAAATGCAAGTTCCAATTCAGGAGTCTGGGCCTAGGAACCAAGACTGTGCTAATGCAGCTTGTCCAGAACACACCTTGAGTTGCAAGGGTTTTGGAAGTTGGTTCCTTGGGGCAGCAGCGTGGAGAATGTGTGGAAAGTGCTGAGAGTGGAAGGGGAGAGGCGGGACGCTGATGCAGTGTGAACTGAGAACCTCTGCCTCTGGGAGAATGGAGAGGAGCAGACAGATTCCAGAACTTTCAGTCTTAGAATCAACAGACACTTGGCAATTTGAGCCAAAGAAAGTGAGAATGAGACTGGGAAGTACTTCCATGGGCCTGGCTGCTGGGGTCAGCGAGCTGGCCCTGATAGCTTTGGAGGCATCCTTCTTACAGGCCTCTGTGACACAGGAGTTGCTATGGCTTCCCCAGGTGCTCCACATGTGGGCACAGCTGTGTGTGGATCTGTGCTGGACAGGCGCAGGTGCTTCCAGAGCCCAGGCTCACCTGTGGCCCCAGACCATTTGGCTGACAGTGTGCCCAGACCCTGTGTGATGTCAGCTCCTCGTCCCTCTGGCCCTGCCCTGAACGGCCCAACTCCCTCTGCAGACCTCGGTGTTTACTCCTGCCTATGGGTCCGTGACCAACGTGAGGGTCAATAGCACCATGACAACTGTGCACGTGCTCACCCTGCTGCTGAACAAGTTCCGAGTAAGTCTGGCCATGAGCAGCCTTGCCCCGGGATGCTGGTGGCTTGCTGTCTGGTTGAGGGAGCTGGCAAAGGCCGGGGAAGCTGCCTGTGGTTCCTGGGTAGAAGATCTAGCCAAGTTTCCTCCGCCGATGTGGCATTTCTGGGATCTTTAGCAGAGAGAGAGGGGAGGATCCTTGGGGACGTGTGCATGCAGCACTGGGGGTGTGGTTCCTGCCAGAGATCCCTTCCTGTTTTGTCTTGTAAAGCCCCATCTGACTTCCTGTCCTTGCCCGCACAGGTGGAAAATGGCCCCAGTGAGTTTGCTCTCTACATCGTTCATGAGTCTGGGGGTAAGTGTCGGCCTGTGTTTCCAGATCATAAAAACCAAAGTCTCTGTCCATGTGGCAAGCTCACTGGCCATGATCCTTCTCTGAGGGCCACTGTGATTGCTCTGCCAGGCCCCACCCAGGTACACTCCCTGCCACTTTCAGAATCCCACCAAAACCACAAGGGAAGGCACTGTCTTTGACTTCACTCAGTTGGGATGGGTTGGGGGTGTACATCAGAGGCTGTGAGCTGGAGCTGAAGCCCCTCATCCCCTGAGAACGGTTGCAGAACCCACATGTCCCTCTGTGCAGGGTTCTGCTCCATGGTTCTGAGCTGCCTGGTCTCCCTGCGTCCACTTTCCCCTCTCCTACTCCTGGGCTCTGACCTGTCTTTGCTGACTGCCGCAATCACACATCACTCAGGGCAACCTTCTCTTCAAGGTCTGGAGAAGGTTCCTGGCCTCCTGGACTTCCTTTTTTCTACCACATTCCCATCCCAGAACCAAGCGGGGCAATCCTAATGCCCCATGAATTTTGCAAATGGACTTCTTTTTCAGAGAGAACAAAATTAAAAGACTGTGAGTACCCACTGGTTTCCAGAATCCTGCACGGGCCATGTGAGAAGATCGCCAGGATATTCCTGATGGAAGCCGACCTGGGCGAGGAAGTTCCCCACGATGTGAGTCAGGGCTGAGGTTCAGGGGGGCCTGCTCCTGAGAGAGGGGCTACCTGACAACATGGGGACCCCCAAGGGTTCCGAAGATGACCTTAGCCAGACCCCTCTGGAGTGACATCTCACATGGCTGTCCTAAAGGGCCCCGAGCCCAGGACAGTGATGGCTCCAGCCCTCCCTCCTCCTGTCAGTGACCCCAGCTCCATCCACTGGCCTAACTGGGAAAAAGGAAGATGAGGTCTCAAAAATTATTGCCTGTGCTTTCCCCCTCAGTCAGGCAGAATCTTTTCCTTTGTTAGAGTGTGTTTAGTTGTCATTACACTAACAACCCATGCAAGGGCTCCTTATTTGGGGCCTACCTGCCCCGGGTCTGTGGAGGGGAAGTAGGTGGCTAAGTCCCACCACAGCCTGCATCCTGGGCTAGCAAAGAGCATGCTGCCAAGCTCCCTTGCACAGAAAAGGCCTATAGGGTTTGGGCCCAAGGTGAAGGCCAGTGACCCTGGATTTCTGGGACGACTCCCAGACTAGGGCAGCTTCATTCCACGGTTAGGAACAGTGGCGTTCCCAGTGCTCCCTTCCCGCACCCCAGAGAACACCCAGTGTGGTTCTACTCTCCGTTGAATACTTTTCCTAATATTCAGCTTCATCTTTCCTCCCAGGGATAATAGGCTGTGCGGTGAGCATGGGCCTCTCTGTCTTCTGTCCTAACATAGACTGAGTGTTGGGGGTGAGTGGGGAGAAGGGCAGCCCCCTTCCTGGGCTATAAGACAGGGCTAAATCAGTGGCTGTGGAGGCCCCAAGGAAAAGAAAACACATTTTTGGCTTCTAATTTAAAGCACATTAAAATGTTCTTGGATTTTCTAGGTCGCTCAGTACATTAAATTTGAAATGCCGGTGCTGGACAGTTTTGTTGAAAAATTAAAAGAAGAGGAGGAAAGAGAAATAATCAAACTGACCATGAAGTAAGCAGCACATACAGAGGCAGTCGTGGGTCCTGAACATCAGGGCAGGTGTGCAGGGCAGAGCCCCCAGGCCGAGGCTGGGCGAGCTCTCCCCTCCAGGGCACGACACAGGCCAGACTCAGGGAGGCCTGCCCACCCCGGCTCCCCAGCACCACCCACTGGTCCCCTGCTTGGTAGCGAGGGCAAGCTGGGAGGACAGCCTGCGGAAAGGGCAGGAGGCAGGGCAAACTGCCCCTCTGGCTTCAACACCTCACCAGCACAGGAAAGGCGCCGCTGTTGAAACTGAGCTTGGGAGAGTCAGGCAGGAGTGCAGGTAGGCGCTGGACCAGGTTCACGAGCTCTACTGGTGACACAGCCCTGGAGGAGCGACCGTGGAGAGGGCCTGCTCGGGGCACATTCAGCCTGGTCTGGGCCTTTCTTGCTAGTGGGAATTCTGAGCCTGCCAAAAAGCAGTGGCTGTTGGAACGTTCTGTACCAGCTGGTATTTTCAGGTGCAGGGGACCTGTTCAATGGAAAGGTGAGCATGTGTCACCTGCGGGCTCCTGGGGAAGCTACATCAAGGCCTGGCTGGATGAGGCTAGCCAAGTTGCACCTGCCAATGATTCATTTGTTCCTCTGCAGAGTGAAAGATGGGGTGGGGGGAACACATGGAGCACTCAGCCGGGGCCAGGGTTGGAGTCCCCCTTAGGAAGCAAAGGAGGCAGTCTGCTCATGGTGAGAGGGGCTGCAGTTCAGGGACTAGTTTGGATTCCAGTTTCTGGCTGAAGAGATTTGGAATGC
Organism: Spilogale gracilis; assembly: GCA_004023965.1. NCBI lineage: Eukaryota > Metazoa > Chordata > Mammalia > Carnivora > Mephitidae > Spilogale > Spilogale gracilis. The sequence goes on from PITA01006631.1 coordinate 32,092, forward strand.
CATAGCCCTTCCCTCAACCCCCCACCCCAGCCTTCCACCTGTGCAGTGAGGCCCCATTTGGGAGGTCAGCAGAGACTCCCCCGCATCAGAGGGGACAGTCCACCATGCAGTCTGCTGCAGGGTCTGGGAGCTAGAAGGGGACCTGGGGGTACTTGGCCAGTCCCTTCAGGGCACAGAGAAGAAACCAAGGCCAGAGGTGAGGAAAGTTGCAGCACAGGTCACTGATGAGCCAGGCCTAAACATAGGCTTCCCGATCCCTGTTCTGCCACCCTGTCCCCTCCAGCATGCTCCTTTCTGTACTGGAGAATCTTTGGAATAGAAACAGCACATTCTGCATTTGAAGCTTGCCAGTGTCTGAAGCCCTGTCTGCCAGCTCCACTAAGCTACTGGTCTTGCAGGGTGTGTGTGTGGCTCTCCCCTGTCCTTGGTGGAGGACAGATGGTGGTCACAGGCTTGGGTCTACTGGCCCAGCCATCCAGCCACATCATGTGGCCAGTGCCCTAGCCTCAGATGGTGGACAGATGGTGGTCACAGCCTTGGGTCTACTGGTCCAGCCTTCAGTGCCTCCCCTCACTCTGTCCCCCACTCCTGTGTCCTCCAGTGTTGGTGAGTCCTCTTGGCCGTGTCTCCCTCCAGGTTCCAAGCCCTGCGTCTGACCATGCTGCAGCGCCTGGAGCAGTTGGTGGAGGCCAAGTAGCCAGCCAGCACCGGCCTCTTCTGCAGTCCCCTATGGCCAGTGCACCCTGCGTGCAGAGGGCCAGACCCTGACTGGTCACATGGACTGAGAGCCCCTGGCTGAGGAATTCCAGCCCCTGTGCTTCTACGTGTCTTCTTCCTGAGAGCTGTGCGCCTCCAGTCCCTGGCTCTTGGCTCCAAGCTGAGCACTCACCAGGCCCAGAGCCAGACCTGAGGAGCCGCGACTTTGCTTGGTGGGGTCTGTGTGTGAGGCTTGCCCACACAGTAAGCAGCCCTGAGGCTAGGACACTGGCCACATGATGTGGCTGGATGGCGTGGCCAGTCCTGTTCCTGCCACACATGCTCACGAGAGCAGCACCTAATCAAGCCTGTGGGATGTACGCTCTATCTGCTTTCCCAGTGCCTGGGCCCAGAGTTTCTGCCTGGCCATAAGCCCCTGACCTCCTCACCCACATGAACCATGGGATTCCCGTCTGCCCTCACCTCATGCTACTGCTCAAAACTCTGCTGGGAAAAGCAGTGGCTGCCACATATACGGGATGTGCCCTGCTTCTGGCCTTCATATCCCCATGGCAACCCTGGCCTCCAACTTTGCTGCTACCCTGTGAGCATCACACAGCCTAGCATGCTGGCAGCAGAGGTCAGACCCCAGATAAGACCATGAGCATCCCATCCTCTCTCTGCAGCGCTGGCTTTTAACTTCCTCTTGGGACCTGAAGAATTCTTATAAGGAGCTTGCTGCAGGAAACATGGTGCTCTGACCCCATCAAGGAGGTGGCCCCCATGGCACTGGAAGGATGCCAGCCCACGTGCGGCAGAGTCCAGGGCTCAGGCAGTGGCTCAGGAAGGCAATGCTCAGTCCCCCTCATCGCTGTCCCGTGGATGCCTGCGTGACACTTGCCCTTTCTGGGCTTATTCCTTCACTCTCTATACTTCCCATCGAAAGGACACAATGAGTAGAAATGTCTATTTGAGGAGAAAGGGCTTTGAATTCCCTGGGGCCAGAACAGCTTGGATTTGTCAGCTGATGGAGAATTTCTGGAATGAACAGATAGGCCTTTGCAAAACTATGCAACAGTTTACCCTGGCCATGTGAAGTATTTGTCCAAAACGGAGCAAGTTAAGGACCATATTCTTCCCCCGTGGGGCCTATGGATAGTGGATTTAAAGGAAAGAACTATAAAGTCTTCCAAATAAAAGAGACAGTCCAGCTTAGCTCCAGATACTGGCTTCTTCCTGGCACCCAACAAGAGCAGAGCCTGGGAGCAGCCATGCTGTGCAGACACACTGTTCCAGGAGAACTTCACGCCAGGATTTCCCCGCCCTAGCTCCATTGTCACAGAAATATGCAGAAGTGCCCCAGGGAGATCCCAGGCAGCATCTGTCATCTCTGTTTTCCCCTCCTTTCCTAGTTTCCTAGGTGCTCAATAAAGGGGCGCTGTATTGAACTGAAGGAATTCAGACCAAGCCTTCTTTTTGCGTATGTATCCACCCTGACTCCCAGGCTAACTTCTGAAATTTTGATCCTACAATATGTGTAACCAAATTTGGCAAAAGAGCCAAAGCTGAGCCACAGCCTGGTGTTCTGGACCCCCACATGACTCATTAATTTCAGTGCATAGCCTGAGGACTAGTGTGGGGCCTGAGGACAAAGGCAGCCAAAGGACACAAAGGAAGAACCATTGGTGAGGGTCTGTGGGAAGCCTGGGGGGTAACCAGTAGGATCACCCTGATTCACAGAATCTCAGCATCTGGAGGATCATGGGACCTTCCAGGCAGGGGCTCAGATGGGATGGCAGTAGTGCCTCAGAGAAGGCAGAAAACACATCAAACAGGCTTCTCCAGGTCATAGTTACAGGCTCAGGTCTAGTTCAACTGCCATCCATTGTTGACGAGTAATGGTGCCGGGCTGGTGCTCAGACCTGGAGGGACAAAGACAGAGCCACAGTTCACCTTGGTAGGAGGTGTTCGGAGTTATCCTCAATGGGAGAAGCAGGCTGGATACGCAGGAGGGTCAGGGGACCTTAAGAGGTAGAGCTGATATAGGTCCCTGGAAGGAGGTAGGTGGTTTTTCAGCCTGAGAAACACCTGCCAGCTTAGGAGCAGGACAGGGCCCTGCACATGGGAAGCCATCAGATCAGGAGCCCCTGCGAAAGTACTCACTGGTTTTGTCTTATAGTTTCTTTCATGTTTAGGATTTTGTTTTGTTTTGTTTTTGCTATTGTTACAATATTAGGGTCTGTCTGGATAAGCATCACTTTTGAAATAGACCTTACCTAAATTCCTGAATATCAAAGCTAAGAAAAATCACTAGCAAGTTGTGCAGGAGCGGGAGAAATGTACACTTCCACAGTCATCCTCCAAGGGGTTAGTTAGCCAATCTTTTTATCAACAGTATGTTTGCTTTTCAGAGGCAATCTGAAAAGCTGCGAACTCAGCTCACTGTGCCACCAACACTGTGGACTTTGTCTGCTAGGCTCTGTGGCTTCCTGCTGCTCTATGTGGGACCTCTATCTTCCTCTCTCCGTAGTGCTTACAGTATTCCTCATGTGCTCCCTCACTAACTAGTATCTCAGGCAATAAAAGTATCCAAAACAAAGTACAGATTTCTGCGAGTGAATGTCCTCTCCTAGAACAGGACTGTCTTTCAGGCCAGGTCTCAGGAACCAGAGAAAATAATAAACATGGGATGAAATCAACATGATTGCAAAAGAAGGACTGGACTCGGGGAAAAACAGGGTGGTTTGCCCAGAACAAATCATCAGAAGGAACCAAAAAACAGCTTGTTTTTCTCATGTGATAACCATATGCCACCTGCAGGAATGTTTACCAGAAAATGGATTAAAGGCCTTCCCACTGTCACAATAAAGCCATGTGTTCACCCAGGATACATCTGGTCCTTTAGTCCCAGGGAAACAAAGCACAAGGCTTATCCAGTGTGACCAGGTGATTTGCAGGGGAGCCAGGAAGGCACGATGTGTGCCACATCGGGCAGGACGCGGGCACCCTGCAGCTGTGGAGAAGGAGCAGGATATCCTCAGGTCCCGGGGTGGGTAGCAGCCCCCCTGCCTCAGTCCCTCAGCCGTGATCAAGCAAGAAGTGCAGTCAGAGCCAAGCTGTTCTAAGTATAAAAACAGCAAGTGTACACGTGCTGTATTTCGGCCCTACAAGCTGAGTTTGCCTGATTGCCTAGAAGAAAGCCACCTGCTGACCCAGGCCTGGACTCACAACATGCAGGCCGGGGCTCTGCTCCCTCCTGGCCACGCTGTTAACAGAGATGTTTTCTGCAAACGCAGGAATGGGAATCCCCAGAGTTTCCCTTCACAGGGAACCCAAAGGAAACAGAAAGCAAAGTTTCAGGCTTGGTGGACAGAGCCATTGTTTGGGGTCCCTTTGCAGAAGCTGGACCGACTGCTGTTGTTACTGCACTTGGGACCAGCCTCTTCCATTCCTGCCAACGCAACAGCGCTCCCTACTGAGACCAGGCTTTCCCTGTCATGTGTGTACACACTCTTCCTAGAACAAGCTCTTCAAACACAACTACGCCCAAGGGTACACTGGTCCCCGCTAGGTAGCTGGCCAGAGAAGCCCCAGCCAACAAGGAGATGACAGCACCTTGGTGCAGGTTAGAGCAGTGAAGGTACTGAAAGGAGTCAATTCAGGATATATTTGAAGACAGAAACATTAGAATTCAGGATTGGATTGGGTTTGGGTGAAAAAAGACACAATGACATCCAGATTTTTGACCTGAGCAACTAGAAAGGAGTTGCCATCAGTTGCTGGGATGAAGACTGTTGAAGGAACAGGTGTGTCAGAAGTGCCTCTCTGGTGCGGGTTAGGGTCAGGCTGTCCATCACACATGCAAACGGCAGCTGAGTAAACAACTGGATACACAGATCTGGAGTTTAATACTGTTTGCTTTCCAGGGTGGGACTAGAGTTACCAAGTCAGGAGTCTTCAGTGTAAACAGATGGTACTGCAAGCCATCAGACTGGAGCAGCTCTACAGGAGAATGAGGGCACACAGAAAGGAAGAGAAGTCAGATGACCCAGCACCTGCCAGGCTGGTGGAGGAAGCGGTGCCTGTAAGAGAGGAGAACCAGGAGAGATCATTATTAAAGAGAAATGCTGAAAATCAGGAGACTCTGGTGCCAAAAAGACACCCCCCCCCCCAAATCCTTGCTCTTCCACTTAACACACTGAGGGAACTTGAGCAAACTTCTCTAAGCCTTGGTTCCCTCATCTATAGAACAGGATTGTCCCCATGATGCAGTCTTCGGTGATAATTTAGGTGTTACAACAGCCCTAAATGGAGTCATTTGCCCTTACCCCTCTCCCCCTCCCCCATAGGAAACCAAGACTTAGTAACAGTTCAGTATATCCCAGGAATGTGGTCTTGTAACATCTGAAATTTCTTTAGGGACACTAAGGAGTTCATCCTTATGGCAAAAACTGTCTTTCCTTCCCTTCCCACCAAAATATAACATTTTTTTTTCTTTTGCTAGTAACTCTTTTGTCCCACCCTCCTTCCTATAAAAACCTTCCATTTTGTACACCTCCTTGGAACACCTCTACTTCCTAGATGGGATGCTGCCCATTCATGAATTGCTTAACAAAGCCAACTGAGATCTTAAAATTTACCTGAAACCAATATAACACTGTAAATTACACTGAAATTAAAAAAACAAACAAACAAACAAAAAAACCTTGAGATTTACTTGGTTAAAAAAAAAACGTTTTAAACACAGGTGACTGTATCGGTAACAGTTTCTTGGCTCTCCAGAGTACCTCCCTATAATTATAAGTGCTCAATACTTGCAGGAAGAATGAGGTCTAGGGGTTGGTCAGGCCGGTGCAGCCTTTCAAAAACCCTGAGGGACCCAGCTGCAGTCAGCCGGCCCCGGAGGCCACCGCGCGCACACAAAAGGGCCCGGCCTCAGGTCTTAGGCTCCTGCGGCCCTCGGGATGCCTACTGCGCGGCGGGAAAAGGAAACGAGAAGCGAAGGGTTTCTTCTTTCCGGTGGGCCCAGCACCATAGAGGGTCGCCCCCGCCACGTTCCTAGAGCGGCCGCGCGACGCCTACTGGCGGTGAGGCCCGCACTTCCGGCGGCGCGAAGGGATCCCAGCGAGCGAGTGAGCCGGTCGAGGGCAGGCGGCCCGCTGCTCGGTGAGTGGGCTGGGTGCGTGCGGCCCGGTGCTCAGAGGCGACTCGGACGCCGGTTGGCCGCCGCGGACCCGGGCCCCCGCTCCCGGAGCCGCTAGGAAGGCTCGGCGCCGGGCGGGGGTGGGCGCGGAGGGAGCTGGGCGGGCCCGGCCTGCGAGGAGCTGCGAGATGACTGTGGGGAGGGCGGAGGCCTGTACGGGAGCTCCCGCGAGTCGGGCCTCAGTCCCTACGCCAGCAGTCGCCCGGCACTTTTCAAGACTAAATACGTGGATCGGATGCTTGGGTAGCACCGGGCTGTTAGCAGCGAGCCACAAATACGGACGTCTTTACACCTCTGACCCCCGACGATGTCGCAGTTTATTGTCCTCCCGATTTTATGTAGGAGAAAGCAGGTCCATTCCGGGTACGCGTGTTACAGGTCCCGTCGCTCAGGTTTCCCGTTAATACCCGCACCTGCGGAGGAATTATGCTGAGCACCGGTCTCGGCGCCTGACTTGGTGTTGAAAGTTAGGGCTGCACATCAGTTCGGCCACAGGAGGACCGGTTCTAGGATCAGGCTGCTGCCGGTTAGGGGACCTGGCCGAAGTCGGCCTGCCTTTCCTTAGCTGTAAAATGGAAAGTATCGCAAAAGCTGCTATGAGAATTAAAGATCTTAGAAGAGTGTCTGGCATACCACTAACCTACCTCTTAGTATGATTTCCTCATTTGTAATGCAATAGGTGGATTACATAGTCTCAGAGTTTCCTTCCAGATCTGACTTATGTAGTATTAAAAAAAATAAGTTTTTTTCAATGTATAATTCCCATTATAACTGTTTTTTTGAATGTCAACACTGTGTACCTAACAAATGTCTCGTTGAAACAAATATTCTGTAATAGATACTCTGCAAATACTAAAGTTAATGAGTGGTGCTCGCTCAGCGATTGGTGGTGTGTGAAGTTTGCTCTTTCTGATACTTCACCATAATTACAAAAGATGATTATTAAATATCCAAATAAAGCCCTCAGCACTAGCAGACCTGGAGTCTGATATACAAAAAGATGAAGGAAAGGCAAGAACAATGATGTAATTTGTATTTTCAGTTATTTGCTTTATAAGCTTTCATACAAAGACTTTGGGTAATTATTCCCATTTTAAAGTCTACTCTCTGACACAAGATGTGGAAAATAGTTTCAATAATTTTATTACTTTTTCAACCTAGCTTACCCCACATTGTCACCTATTTAGGGTATGACTTGTTTATGGCCATTATTTTAAATAACCTTTTAAGTAAATAAATGAAATTATTTTATTTGAATTTTTTTGTGTCATTGGTGTATTTTAAAACTTCTGTTTTTGCATGTAAACTTACTTTCTCCCCCTCCTTTTCTTGTGTTCTACTCACCACTCTTTGTTTCTACTCAGTTTCATTCCACTTTCCAGTAAAAGTTCTTCTGAATTTTTTTCCTCTTCAGAAACAATTCACTTGTTTCAAGTTTTCAAAGAATTGTCCTCTTTCTTGGGTCATTAGAATATAGAGGGGAAAAAACCAATAAAACATCTTTTAAGTTACATTTTTCTCATCCAATATTACTGAATTGACTCATGGAAACTTGCTACTCCTTATGGGGTCGTTCCTACTTTCAAAACAATTAACGCTGCGAATTAGAGCCAAGTTGTATCTGCGCTGTGAAAGTAGAGTGGCAAAACAAGTATGAATAAACAAAAATAATTTAATAAAATAATATGATTTGTCATTTCTTTCTAATTTGGATGCCTTAAATAGTCACCAGTAAGTAGAATTTTAACATAGGAGTAAATATTAAGATGTAATAGTAGTCTTATTACCCAAATTTTGATGGTCTTTCAGAGTAATTTCTTCTTAGGTTATTATGTTGTCTCCACCTTTTAATCCTTCAGTTATATACTCATTTGATGATGCCTAATAAAAACTTATATTTCACATTATCATTTTAATCCTAACAGACAAAAACTCCCATAGGTAAATTTGGTCAAAATGTGGGGATATTTATTAAGTTGGAACCCTCAGAATTATTATTTTGCAAGTATCCCCCCCAGAATTGTCTTTGTTTTCATATGTGTCAGATACATTTTTAATTTACAAATGGATGCAGTTTCAGCGAGTTGAAGACTGAATAATATGGGTTAAAGTTGAATAGTAACAATGAGTAATCTACTTTGGCTTTTGTTTTTTTTTTCTTCTACGCAGAAAATTGAGCTACGTAGCTCTAGGAAGTGAAACTTCAGAAGAAGAGAGCAGACTCTTGAGAATATATTTGGTTCAGCACCATGCGGTTAGGAAAACCGAAAGGAAGTATTTCTCGGAGCTCGAGCCAAGCAAAAGCCTATGAAAACCCGCGCAAAACAGGCCGGCAGCGTCAAAAATGGGGAATGACTGTTCGATTTGACTCGAGTTTGAGTAGACTGAGAAGAAGCCTGGATGAGAAGCCTTATAAATGTACTGAATGTGAGAAGAGTTTCAGTCAGAGCTCAACTCTTTTTCAACACCAGAAGATTCACACTGGAAAGAAATCCCATAAATGTGCCGATTGTGGGAAAAGTTTCTTTCAGAGCTCTAACCTCATCCAGCATCGGAGGATCCATACAGGGGAAAAGCCCTATAAATGTGATGAGTGTGGAGAAAGGTTTAAACAGAGCTCCAATCTCATTCAGCACCAGAGAATTCATACTGGAGAAAAACCCTATCAGTGTGATGAGTGTGGCCGATGTTTCAGCCAGAGTTCCCACCTTATTCAACATCAGAGAACCCACACAGGAGAGAAGCCCTACCAGTGCAGTGAATGTGGCAAATGCTTTAGCCAGAGCTCTCATCTTAGGCAGCACATGAAGGTGCACAAAGAAGAGAAACCTCGTAAAACCCGGGGCAAAAATATTAGGTCAAAAACTCACTTAGTGTCATCCTGGAAAGCTGGTACAGGTAGGAAGTCAGTAGCTGGTCTCCGCTAAGGAAAGGGTGCTGCTTTGGCCTTAAAAATAAATAAATAAATGAATAATTAAATGAATGAATGAATGAATAAATAAATAAACACTATCTCTTTTAGAACTGGAGATATTTTGTAATAGAGCACTTAAATACTATATCCTTTCCTAGCATGGAGACATTGTAATGACATTGGGCTGAAAGAAACTATGAGTCCAACTGTTCTCATCTTTTTTTTTTTTTTTTAATGTAACTTGGATTACAAAAACTGAAACTATTTTTTGAGAAAATATAAGATCTTTGACCTCATGTGATTACTGCTTCCTGCATCATTTTGACAAAAACAACCGTGTTTTGATGGTACATGTAAAAGTGCAGGTATTCTGATGACTCCTCAGCTTTAGGACTTTCTGTGGAAGGAGTAATTAAAAGGAAGAAGAAATTAATCCCATAATTCGGAAGTTCTGCAGCTGATGAGGAGATTTTATGTTTGTAAAGTTTTGTAGTATATTAACCATTGATTTGTAAGTATGACTCAAAATTCAACTTAATAACATGTATTCATGTTCACAGATTTTTAATCAACAAAGCTCGTCCCTCTGTTGTCTTTTTTGTTTTTTTCCCTTCTGCTTACGGACAGTTATTAATTAAAGAAATTGAATTTCCCTCTTTTTCACCAAATTCTTAGAGACATTCTAGAAGCCAAAGTGAGAACTGGATTAGACCACAAATCTATTCTTAAAAGCACAGTTCTTTGAGGTGGTGTTAGGCTGTGTCCCTTGTTTTCCAGAAGTTGGGGTGGACTTACGTCGATCCGCCCCCATGCCTTTGTCTTTTGACATTCTCTAATGTTCTGACAAACTGCTGGCCTTTTAGGTCTACATGAATAAATAAACCGTATACCAACAACCCTCAACTTGTTAATTAGAGATCTACAATTTACACACTTCCTGCTTTCCCCCTTTCAGAGTGTTAGGTAACAGTGGTTATCTTAAACATATGTTTAAGCCAACAGCGAAAGTCATTTAATTCAAGTGTCGGCGCATTTGCAGCTCCATGTGTAGATTTTGAAATGTAAGCTAACTTTCTCTGAATTAATATGCATTATTTATGAAGTCTATCATACATGTTTCTTAACTTTCATCAGAACAGTGCCAAGTGTCAGACTTTCTTATCAGCCTTCAGCTCAGGTTTTAATTTCTATTGAACCCTAACATTCTTCTGATTTTTTTTGGTATCTTTTATAATCATACCAGTTCCTGCTGTATTAATGACAATTATCCATAAAAATAAAACAAAATGGAATATTTTGCATACTACTACCCTCTGTTTATTTTGCTCCTGGGAAATGGTCTTAATGATATAGACAACACCTAAAATCACAGCTTTTGGAAGAATCACTTGATTTGCCTGTTTTTGATTTCCTCAAGCTTGAACTTTGCCTCCCTTCTGGCCTTGCATTTGAGTGCAAGTCATAGGAGATGGTATTGTTGACAGCAGTTTGATCCAGAGGAATATCCATAAAGTGTTTTGTGAGTATGAAATGATTGCAGTTATCTTTTACAAAAGACTTGATCTTTGAAGACTTAGCAAGTGTCCTATTAATCACAAACAGGGCATGGCTGTAGGGCCATTTTGAGGATCTACCATCAGTTTTATAGCAGTTTTGTGTCTGGAGTAACTTCTGGCTGGGACCAACACCACTTGAAGAATTTGCCAATTTTGACAGCAACCTGCAATAAAAGACCTCTGTGTATTGTTCAATTTCATAATTTTACATTTTTACCCTGAATGACTTCCATATTCTGTAAAGAAGTAAAGCAAATTACTCTTCAGATTTTTATGTATTCCCAGTTTGCGGTATGCATTTCTTCTTCAGAGCCCTAAAACTAGAAACAAAGTATTAAGTATTGCTGAAATCTCATTCACCCAACATTAATGAGTAGGGGGTGTTCTTAAATATCTTTGCCTGCCACATTCATTTATTCAGTCATTTCGTAAGTATGGTAGAAATAAAAGTGACAAAGGCAGCCTTACTTTAAGGAACTTTGGTTAAATGAGTAGTCAGGTAGAGGAACTGAGAAAGTAGGAAAGCAAGCACGGAGATGGGACCTCTGCCCAGTGGTTCTCAATTTCAGGGTGCTTCAGCATCATCCAGAGGGCTTCTTGACACATTTTTGGGCCCATTCCCAGAATTGCTGATTCATCAGGTCTGGGCTTTAGCCAGATAATTTACATTTCTAACAGGCTCCAAGGTGATGCTGATATGCTGGTCCCGGACACACTTGAGAACTGTTGCTATAACCCATCACTGGAGGTAGTGATGTGCTTGCATAAAATAGCCTCTGCGTCACATATAGAGTACTGTTCCTTGGTAACGGTGGCAGGATTTAATGAAGACAGCCCTGGGCTCAGCCTACTTAGGTTTACATCTGAAATACCTCACAACTGGGCAATTTGAATATTGCACTTGAGTAAATTGGAGAAGATACAGATGGTTGAGTTGTGGAAGGAATTAAATGAACCAACGCAGGCAGAGAGCTTAGCGTGGAGCCTGGGACATTGTTTAGAATTTACTGATGAGCTTATTAGGTTGCCAGAAGAGAAAAGCTATTGTGTGGAATCTAAAATTATCTGTGACAGAAGTATTACTCCCAACTTGGTCCTTGTAGATAAAAACAAATATTACAATGACCAATGAGAGGGATGATAAGTTTTGTTTTAAATAATGAGGGACATTGACTCTTCCCATTACTTTCTTGCTTATATAGCTGCACATGTCCTCATTAATAGTTCTTTATATATTTATAGTTCTATATTTCTTAGATTGTGAAAGGTAAGACATTTATTAGGTTAAGGAATGGAAACCCAAAAGGCTGTGGAGGCTGGGCCGTAAGCCAGAGAGACCCACACTGTAAACTGCAGAGCACGTGTCCCTCTTAAAGGTAATCCAACTCCATTTCAGCCACTTGTTGCCATGCAGAGATTCTGGCCCAGGCATACCAGCTCCTGATTTTCCAAGAGAAAGCAAAAATCCAGATTTTAACTCACAGCCCTTCCAGTTTGCCACACTTGGACTAGAGTTTTAAGGACACAAAGTCTCTGTGTATGACGGGCTTGGGAAGCAGTGGGGGAGAGGCAGAGCTACATGATGGAGTGGAATCTTCGAAGCACAGAAGAATGCTCAGGGAACATCAAGTGGCTGCTTTATTGACAGTCCAGTTTCATCTAAGATATGTGGGCTGGAATGGGCCTCCAGGAGAACCTTAAATATCAGCTTAGTAGTGAAACAGTTTGCTAAGATGAGTTGCATAAAGGCTTTTAGGGCATGAGTTGGAAGGTAATGATCCCATGAAACGGAACAACCACATTGCTAAAAGAAAAACTCCCCCAGAAGAGACCCACTTGGCTAATTGGACCTACAGGGCTTCATTCACTACCTGCCTTGGGCCTAAAGTCTCATCTTTCATTCCCTGCTCCACACTGAGTGACAGCAATTCCAAACTGCTTCGTAACTTCCCTTATCCTACTTCAACCATTACCTACTCTGAGACCTCCAAGAAGTCAGCCTTGAATCTTCCTTAGATGCTTTTCCCGCAAACTAGTTTGTAATGATTCATGTTTCAGTCTCTCATTTTCCCTGTCTCCTACTAGACTGTGAGCTCCTGGCTTGTAGTAGTCATTCAAGTCAAAGTTAATGAAGAATGCCAAGAGGGAAGTACATAGAGAAGGTTAAAGAAAGAGGTAAGGAGTTAGTTCTGGGGAGTTTCTAGCCTGGCTGTCAGCTACCATATATACCTAGCTGGAGAGTCCCACCTAGAACTTTCTTCTCCCATCTGCCACCCTTATCCCTCTTTTTCAATCTTTCTGTTCTCTTGGAGGGCCTTACTCGTTGCATAAATTCATTCTTTAGCCTTGCACAATTTACACACTTAAACTTGCCAAGTAAGCAACAGAAAGCAAGAAAAGAAAAACAAACAAACAAACAATAAATAAATAAATAAATGAGGGGCACCTGGGTGACACAGTTGGCTAAGCAGCTTCCTTCGGCTCAGGTCATGATCCCGGAGACCCGGGATGGAGCCCCACATCGGGCTCCCTGCTCAACAGGAAGCCTGCTTCTCCCTCTCTCACTCCCCCTGCTTGTATTCCCTCTCTAGCTATGTTTCTTTCTGTCAAATAAATAAATAAAATCTTTAAAAGAAGATAAAAAGAAAGAACACATGTATAAAATGCCATCAACTTTTAAAGAATCAGAGATTCTCATGGTGTGAAGGGACCTGGAAGGCCACTTACCTCACCTGCCTCTAAATTGGATAGTTATTTTCTAATGACCCAATTCTTCTCTTATACTCTTTGAATTATAAAATACACATACATAGAGTCTATATCATTTTAGAAGACTGTCATTTCCAACTTTTAAATGAACCAACACTTTTTCACTTGAAAACCAGATCTAGAGCATTTTAAGGATTTTGCGACTTTAAAACACACACACACACACACACACACACACACACACACACACACATTTTCTTAGTATCAGTTCTGTGGCCTAGCATTACCAGACCCTCCAAAATTAGAAAGTCTGAAAAGTTTTTGGAATAGATTTTAAGTTGCTAATTTGGAGAGAATGTTTTTTAGAGGATTTGAAAGGTAGAGATGTGGATAAAGGAGACCACTTACTGTCACTGAGAGTCAGGAGAACTCTTAGAGTAGTCTGCACAGGAAGGAATTAAAGTGGGGTTCTGGAGTGGCAGATGCTGAGGAAGAGAGATGTAAGAGAGATACTGTGGTGACAGAATGGACAGGCCTGGAGACACATCAGACCTGAAGTACAAGCAAGAGAGGAAGCACAGTCGTGGTTTCCAGGAGGCCTGGTGGAGAAGTTAATGAATTTGCTTTAAGAAATACTGATATTAAGATGTTTGGGGTAGTATTTGGGTAAACAAGTGTAATAGGAAATTGAATTTCTATGTCTAAACAAGGAAGATCTTCAAGAAGGAAATTAGTGTTTGCATCATCCTATGCCAACATTAGATATTGTATTAGTGTGCTTGGGCTGCCATAATGAGATACCAGCCTGGATATAGTAAAGAACAGACATTTTTCTCACTATTTTGGAGGCCAGAAGCCCACGATCAAGATCCTGGCAGGGTTGTTTTCTGTTTTTCTCTTCCTTGCTTCCAGACAGCCATTTTCTCACTGTGTTTTTGCATGGCCTCTCCCTTACACACGCAGAGAGAGAGAGAGGAGAATGCTCCCTGGGTCTCTTCTTATAAGGACACTAGTCCTATTGGATTAGGGTGTCACCCATAAGACATCATTTAATTTGAATTCCCGCCTTAATATCTACTAATACATTCACAATGGGGGTTAGGGCTTCAACATAATGAATTTTGGGAGGACACAATTCAGTGCACAACAGATATTAATCCCATTGTTTGGATAAAGAAACAGACTGAGAGAGTTCACGTCAAGGTCAAACAGGACAAAAAGATCCATGGCCTTTTGTATGTCTCTTTTAAAAATCCTGTTACCCCACCCGAGATCATGTGAGATGAATGCATCTTCATGGCTATCAAAAATAAAAGTAACAGTAGTAACCTGTTCAAAAGTAACCTGAAGGCAAGAGGAGGCTTGCCAGAATAGAATGACAGAATGAGTGTTGACTCTACTGCACATAGCCTCTGGTTCTGTGCCTGGGTCTGCCTTAGTTGTGTAGACGCCCATAAATTTGGATTTATTTGCCTCTTGAGGACCAAAGGGACCTAAGCCTAGGTTCTGTTTTACACGTAGACATTGGTGTTCAACACTGCTACCCTAAGGACAGTTTTACAAGTTTTGACCTATGGTTTTTCCTGAAGACTCGATAAAAATGAATGGTGGTCTGGGGAGAGGCAAAGAGCTGCCCTCTATCTGCTCACAAGTGAGAAGAGCATGGTGACATCATCTGTAGGGCAGCATTTCAGTGGGACCAAAGGTCTAATAGGTCTGGCCTCAGTGTTAGCAGTAGACAAAGCAGTCACTCTGGAAGGGAGCAAATAAGAAAATGCTGTTGCTGCCCCCTAGTGGTGGGTTCTCCACGCAGGCCAAGAGGAGACCAGACCCTCCTTTCGTTCAATGAACCCTCCCTGTTTTCTCTGATGTTGAAAGCTGTATAGTTTATTAATGCAGGTGAAAGCCTGTATGCCATGGAGAGTGTTCCAGAACAAAGGGGGCAAGGGTGAATATTACTTACAATCGCTAAGATATGGAAGCATCCCAAGTATTCAGTGGCTTATTTTTCATGATGTCCTCATGGCTTTTTGTTTAAGCTAGAAGGACCACATGCCATTTTCAGGGGTCTGCTTGCTTCACTTTTTACAGGACCTAGAAACATGTTTAGTAAGTGCTCTTGAGGAGATTGTCACCACTGATGCAAATCAGCAGATTAAATCCCTAGGCTCAGAAATACCTCTACCTAATGAAGACACCGCATGGGCAAAGAAAACAGAAAGTACTCAGTTACAAAAGTTTTCATTGTTCTAGGACATTGGGAGTCTTCTATTTCATAGAACTGTCACTGCACGGCAGCAAAGGAGATGTAATGGAAACCAGACTGTAGTTGATCCACATTCAAGTTGTATTTTCCTTTGAAAATACCATATTCAAAATGTTGAAAACTTGGGGCCGTTCCTTACAGTTAGCTGGGATTCAGTAAAATGTCTTTGGGAATACAAACAGAATTTTTAAAATTAAGCACATTTCAGCCAAATTACCTAATTATCATTCCATTTCTATAGTAACTTAGATATTAAATAACTTCTAAGGCACAAAAGGTTAAATAAGTCCCTTTCTTTTTCTTTTTTTTAAATATATTATTTTATTTTTTCAGTGTTCCAAGAGTCATTGTTTATGCCCCACACCCAGTGCTCCGTGCAATACATTATTCGGATAGAAGAGGAAGAATTCATCTGAAGTGTTGGCTAAGCAAATTCCAGCTGTTTTCTTGCTTCCCTCTGCCTCTGCTCTCCTTGAAAGATCTGCCTGTGCTTGTTTTCCCCTTTTCCTTACCTGGCATTCTCCCCTCAGTCATCATGCTTTCATCTGCCCCTCTACTCAGACTCTTTTCAAGGATTTGCCATGAAAATTGGTGCAGCATGGGCTACTGAGAGGAAGGTTCAAAGGCAAGTCTAGACCCTTTGGGGAATGGAATGCAGTTGTGGAGACTGACGCCAGAGCTAGAGAGCTGGGAGAGCAGTTTGCTTTCCTGAGGTTGGACTTTTGAGCATGTGCATGCATTATGCTTACAATCAAAATACGTAAAGCCAATTACATTCCTGTAGCAAGACAGTGACTGGAACAGTCTGGGGAAACAGGAGAGGGGGTCCCAGAGCAATGCCTTGGTGCCTCGTCACCTTTGCCTGGTGGGTGAGAAGTCCTAAGTAGCACTGCATTTCATAAACTTCCCATCTCATCTGGTACTTATTCCTCTAATCCTTTTCCTGGTGCTTTTCTTTCTCCCACTTCCAAAAGTCTGAATTCTATGACAGAGCCCACATATGGGAACATCTTTGTGTTCAGAGGTTGGGTGTGCCTAGGGTGGGGGTGGAGGGAGGAAGGGTGTTGAATGTGAGAGGTAGTGTGTATAAGAGAAATATCTCTGAGTTGGAGTGATTAGTCCTGAGTTCCAGATCCAGTTCTGCGCAGAATATCCATGTGCCCTAAGGCAATTCATCTTCCTCTCTGGGCCTAAGTCTTTCCATCTGTCAAGTGAAGCCAAAACCGATATAAACCAGTTGACTCAGTTACAAGTCTGTCGTTGCGAGCTGCGAAAGCCAACTTTGGCTAACTAAAATAACACAAAGAGAAGTAAAGAAAGATGGTTAAGGAATGAATTGAACCACTTGGCCTTAAGAAGGAAGGTCAGCCAGGACAGCCCTAGGGATCTTAGGGTCATGGGCAGACCTTTAAGAGGCTGCCATTGAAAGTTCTCAGGTCTGGCCACTTTCCACCTGCTAGCTGTGACGACAGAGCTCCAATGGATGTGTTTTGCAAAGGGAAGGAGTAATGCCATTTCCAGCAATTGGAGGGAGGGGGGAGTTGAGAAAAAAGGAGAGATAGAAAAGACGCAAGAAAATGAGTAAAGGACTAAGACTTATATTCTTAAAACTTATAAATTAGCTCTGAAAACAATATCCAAATTTCTAAATTAGTGATCCAACAACAGTCGAAGTAATGGGAACATTGTAATGAACACATACTTTCTGGTGTGACTAAAAGAAACAATAATTCATCTGTGTGTATGTTTTTGTATCGATTCTCACAGAAAAATACTACTGAATATATGACTCTGGTCTTCTGAGAACTTTTAGTAAGTAAATCATTATCTACTTAGAAGTAACAAGAGTAAATTTATTTCAATTTGTTTTTAACCTCACACTTCAATTGAGAAATGTTCATTATAGGCAATTTTCCCTTAAAACATGAGAAGCTAACTCAAGTACTAGTTTTAAACTTTCTTCTTTGTGGCAGAATTATTAAAGATGTACTTTGTAACTTGCCCTTCAGATTGCATATTGCGATGCTGAACACATTATTTTGTTCTTCCTTTCCTGTTTACTTAGATAAAAAATACATATTTGTACAATCTTATATATGTGTGTGTGTATATATATACACACAAAACCATTCTACTAGCATATCATTAGGAGGGAAAAATTCCTTAATATTCTGATACTTAACTGAAATAAAAATTTTGTTTTCATCTTATTACACTCATCTGTTTTGACATTACAACTACTGTTTTATCACATCATATCAACTTTTTAATATTTTATTAACTCATGGCCTTTCACTGAGTTAACTTGCTCTAATTCATTATAATTATTATTCTGATTTTTCATCCTCCCTAGTGGGAGCCTCTCTGCCTAACATCTTGAAAGCATCCTGACCTTATGTCATCAGTAAGTCCAGACTCACTGTGATTTTTTTTTTTTCTGAGCCATAGAATCACTTTTCTCTAAGGGATCTTGGCTCCTCTTACTGGGATATAATACTGGAGATAAAATCTGGTTACTGTGGTACACATGAGTCACAAAGATGGAAAAGGCATGCCTTTTAAGGCTGTGTGCTCTTTTGGCTTAAAAATTTAGGTAGCCACAGCCTGCTCAACATCTATTGGGAGGTTTTCTCTGCCTCTGTGGCTTTCCACTACATAGACACCAAGCTGCTGCGCGCCTCTGATACGACTCTAAAGTGCAGTCAGTGCTCCACTTTGTATTTGTGAGTACGAATGTGTGATGGGCACTGTACCAGTTGTGTGGGGCGGGGGGGGGTCATTGGGCCATAGGCCCTGCCTGGGAGCTCTCTGCATAGTACGGAAGTCATCCATGAGATGAGGTACAGCATAGGATGGGGATGAGTGCAGAGACCTGCACTGGCTCCCACAGGCACTGTGGAAGAGGTGGGGAGACTACCTGGGTTGGGAGGGCCAGGAAGGATTTTCCAGTAGAGTGGGAGAGGGATGGAGAAGGAGAAGACATGCCCACATGGAAACATGTGTGAAGGCAGAGGGGTAAAGGAACAAGGAATATTCAGGGGGGTGTGCATAGCCCAGCATGGCTGCTGCTGAGAGCTTACACTGGGAAGTAGAAGAGATGAGGATATGGAGATAGGGAGGCTTGAATGGAGATCATGGAGAGGCTTGAATGAAGTGTGGCCTGATGTCCTGAAGGCAGTGTGATACCATCAGAGGGGTGTAAATAGGGACAAGGCAGAATCAGATTTGCATTTTGATGGACTTTTTCTGGCAGTCACATAGAAGAATATCTCAAGGTTGTAGCCTGATATATGTTTCAGGTTCTTTTCAATTTCCTCTCCTTACCCATTTTCTGATGCTGAAGGTATATTATTCCAAATGATACCACTTGGCAATCCTGAATTCTTTTACTCCCTTTCTGCGATTAAAGGGAAATTGATTGGTTTATGCCTTTTCTTTCTGGAGCTGGCCTTTTAACGCTTCAAAGCCCTGTAGCCAAGGCAAAGTTTACATATTGAAGTGCTCTCTTACCTTCTAGCAATAGTTATTATCTTGATAATTAATACCTCACCTGATTGCAGGAAATATTTATGGTAGTTTTCAAAAATCTGCAGCATCAACAACATCAAGAGGACACTTGTGCTGCATAGCAGGCTCTAGTGGCTTCCGGCATGTCCCACTGACATCTCCATGAACACACCGCTGAGGATAAACACCCACAGTCTCACTAAAGCCTGAGAATGATAGACAAGCTCCTGGCTAGCAAATAAGGCTGGATTAAGGAAACTACAGCACAGGCTTCCTTTCACAGAAAGCTCAGGCTTTGACTGATAAAACAGAGACCACCTAAAAGGGCAGGAAGACACCAGGCCTGTATGAGTTTCCAGGGCTGGCATAACAACGTCCCACAAGCTAGGTGACTTTCAACCATGAAACTGGATTCACTCACATTTCTGGAGGCTAGCTGTCTGACATTAAGATGGAGACAAGGTCATGTTCTTGCTTGGAGGGCTCTAGGGGAGAATCAGCTCCATGCCTTCCTCTTAGCTTCCAGTGTTGCTCGCCATCCTTGGTGCTCCTTCGTATCATCCCAACTCTGCCTCCCTTCACATGGCCTTCTCCCTTTCTTGTTTGTGTCTGTGTCTCTTCTCTTCTTGTAAGGATACCAGTCATAATGGACGAAGGGACCACTTTGCTTCAGCATGACCTCATTGTAACTAATTATATATCCACAGTGACCCTATTTCTAAATAAGGGCACATTCTAAGGTTTCAAGGAGAACATGAGTTTTGGAAAGACACTAAAAACACAGGTTCTATCTCTCAACCTGCTCCTTGACTCAAGATCAGTGAGAAAATGAGGTGCCACAAATTTAGTAGCTTAAAACAACACAGTTCTGTTGGTTAGCAGTCTGGATAGGCTTGACTGGGTTTTTTGCTTAGGGTCTCACAAAACCAAAATCAAAGTGTCATCCAGTCTATGTTATTATCTGGAGGCTCTGGACAAGAATCTGCTTCCAAGTCATTTAGGTTATTGGCACATACGCAGAATAATGGAAAGGAAATGCACTCCTGGAATTAAAAAGGAAAAATAAACTTATTCTGGCTTCGGATACCACCAAAAACAGAGCCTAAGCAAGAACATGTTTGGGGCACCTGGGTGGCTCAGTCATTAAGTGTCTGCCTTCAGCTCAGGTAATGATCCTGGAGTCCTGGGATCAAGCCCCACATCGGGCTCTCTGCTCATAGGAAGCCTGCTTCTCCCTCTCTCACTCCCCCTACTTGTGTTTCCTCTCTTGCTGTTTTTCTCTCTATCAAATAAATAAAATATTTTTTACAAAACATGTTTAGGGGCGCCTGGGTGGCTCAGTTGGTTAAGCAACTGCCTTCGGCTCAGGTCATGATCCCGGAGACCCGGGATTGAGCCCCACATTGGGCTCCCTGCTCGGCAGGAAGCCTGCTTCTCCCTCTCTCACTTCCTCTGCTTGTGTTCCCTCTCTGACTGTGTTTCTCTCTGTTAAATAAATAAAATCTTAAAAAAAAAACATGTTTAAAGGGAATTTCCTAGAGGAAATTTCAGAAAGTGGAAGGCAGGCCTTTGGGACAGTTGCTATTGAATGAATGAATGTGCTCCCCTCACCCAAATTCATACGCTGAAGCCTAATTCCCAATGTGATGTCTCTAATTTACTAGGGGAGATTCAACAAAGGCTCCCAGAGTCTCCTATGGCTAGAAATGGTCCCTGAGAACTCACCCCAGAGCCTCCAACTTCCCTGGAAGTACCCACTGGGATATCTACCTCTGTGAGATAACAAAGCCATCAGAGACAAGCAGATAATGCCAGGCCCCAGGACCCCTGCAGACATGGCCAGGGCTCAGCCTCTGCCTCCAAGATCCAGAGGCTTCTTTTTACCCTTACTGAACACTTCCTGGGAGTAATTAATACTCAAGAGAAACAACAAAAGACTAGTGAGCCAGGGCTCCTGGAGGTGGCCCTTCTGGAACCTCCAGGGCATCTCTGTTCTGGGCTGAGGAAGCACCGGCTTCTCTCCTTGACTGTTGGATTTATTTCTGCTATTCCTTGCTGTTACTTCCTTCTGTTCTTTCCTTGCTGCTCTTGCTGGGTGCTGTGCTATGAGAAACACCAAGTTTCAGTATAGAGGATGATGCATGAAGAGTTAGACTGGAAAGGTGGTATCCTCTTTGGGAAATCCCACACTGTTTCCACATTGCCACATATTTTAATACTGATAACTAATTTGCAAGATACACTTCCTACATATCATCTTTAATCCCTGCAATGGCTTCAAAAAGAACACATCTTCATTAGCATGGATGCTGAGTCTGGGATACAGCTCTTTGCACATAGATTCTTAAGACTTGAAGTTCTGTAAGATGGATTTCCCAAGTGTGATTGGTGGATCAAAGGGTTTGTGTATTCTTAATGTCACTAGGTCCTACCAAATTCAATTCCATGAAGGTCGTAGCATTTCGCAACCACAGCAGAAGAAAGGGGCCTTTTCCCAGTGCCCTTAGCTTGTACTAACTGTTGTAATTCTTTTAAGTGTTGGCCAATATGATAGATAAAATGTTATTTCACTATTAACTATTATTTTACTTCTCATTTTCTTTATTATTGGTATAGCTGACATGCACATTTCCTCTTCTGAGAATTGTCCTTTATGTTGTTTGTTAATTCATCTATTGAATTGTTTGTCTTTCTCTTAGAAGTGATTAATATATTAAGAATACTAATCTGGTGCACCTGAGTGGCTCAGTCAGTTAAGCATCTGACTCTTGATTTTGGCTCAGGTCATGAACTCGTGGTTGTGGGATTGAGCCCTGCATCAGGCTCTGCAGCAGGCATGGAGCCTGCTTGGGGTTCTCTCTCCCTTTCTCCCCATTGCCCCTATCCTCTGCTTGCACATTCTCTGTCTCTTAAAAAAAAAAGCATACTAACCTTTAACCTTTATCTGTCAGGTATGATGTAAATATTTTCTTTCAGTCTATCATTTTGTGCCTGATTTGTTTATATATATTTATAAATAAATATAAAACATATTTTGCTATATAGAATCTTAATAATCTTTTATGTAGTTGAATATGAAGCTTTTAGTTTCATTCTTTTCTAATAATTAACTTTATGGCTTCAGTTAAATAATTAACTGTATGGCACAGTCATATTATGGGATATTTTGCAGTTGTTTATTAAAGGAACTCACAGTTGTCTCAAACCTAAACAACTTTACTTCAAAATTCTTGCATGGCCAAAAGAGAAACCACATGTGGTATTGAGCTTTTTCACTTTTAAGATAAAGCCCATCAGCAAATAATATCACACCAAGATTTTGGAGGGGGTATCCAGATGACCAGCTTTGGTCATTGATAATCCCATTAAAACCACAACATGCCCAGTCACTGGGTAAGGGGAAAAGAGTGGCCAGTTTTTCTGCAGAAAAATTTACTGTAGCTACAATTGTTTAGAGGCAGGAAAAATGAACCTCAGTTTATGGGTCAAGGGACAGGTTCTACACAGTATGTCCTTAATGGGTGTATTTACATTCGTGCCTCTAGACCATGACCTGAACTTCCCTAGACATATAAGAAAAGTTTATCATCATCTGGAAGACCCAGGAAAGGTGGCTGTTGAAGGTACATTCTGATATTACTAAAAGCATCTTTTTTTTAAAGATTTTATTTATTTTTTTGACAGAGAGAAACACAGTGAGAGAGGGAACACAAGCAAGGGGAGTGGGAGAGGGAGAAGCAGGCTTCCCGCCAAGCAGGGAGCCCAATGCGGGGCTTGATCCCAGCTTTTTAGACACTTAAGGCCTGAGTCACCCAGGCGCTCCTATGGAAAGCATCTTAAACTTCTGGATTCCACAGGAGTGAAGCTTATGTAAAGGCCTTAATAGTTCAGAAAAACTGGGACCCCATCCTCTGCTATTAACAATAAATTCAAGAAGTTCTCTCAATTGTTTTCTAGAAAATAGTTTTGGATAATTTTGAATAGTCAACAGTCTTTCCCCAACCAGCTTTTACCTTTGGCTAACACATAAGATTTCCTTAAAAACTTTACATCTTTTTTAAACCAATTTAGTCAACAGATACTTAGAATTAGTTTTAGAAGAATCAGTCAGTGAAGCACAGAAGGACATCATTGACATGTTGTATCAGGTAGATCAATATGGACAGGTTTTTACATATCCTGATCTAAAAGTGAGGAGGTATAAGTTGGAGCCTCAGTAGCACATCCTGGCGTCATCATTGTCCGAGTGTTTTGTAACCTTCCCCCCAGTGAAGCAAATAAATATTAACTGTCTTTATCTATGGGATAGTAAAGAATGCTGAGCACAAGTCTGTTATAGAAAATTTATCCTCAGTATTTGCAAACGGCACTACAGACAAAGGGCTGGTATCCAAGATCTATAAAGAACTACTCAAACTCAACACCCAAAAAGAAGATGAACACATCAAAAAATGGGCAAGAGACATGAAGAGGCACTTCTCCATAGAAGATATACAAATGGCTAACAGACACATGAAAAAATGTTCTTTGTCACTAGTTATGAGAGAAATTCAAATCAAAACCACACTGACATACCACCTTACACCAGTCAGAATGGCCAAAATTAACAAGACAGAAAACAACAAGTGTTGGAGATGCTGCGGAGAAAGGGGAACCCTCTTACACTGTTGGTGGGAATGTAAACTGGTGCAGCCGCTTTGGAAAACAGTGTGGAGATTCCTTAAAAAAATGAAAATAGAGCTACCCTATGACCCTGCAATTGCACTACTGGGCATTTACCCCAAAGATACAGATGTAGTGAAAAGAAGGGCCATATGTACCCCAATGTTCATCGCAGCAATGGCCACAATCGCCAAACTGTGGAAAGAGCCAAGGTGCCCATCAACAGACGAATGGATAAAGAAGATGTAGTACATATATACAATGGGATACTATGCCTCCACCAGAAAGGATGAATATCCAACTTTTGTAGCAACATGGACTGGACTGGAAGAGATTATGCTGAGTGAAATAAGCCAAGAAGAGAAAGTCAAGTATCACATGGTTTCACTTACTTGCGGTGCATGAGGGGTAACCTGGAGGACAGTGGGAGAAGGAAAGTAAATGGGAACTAGGGTACTCCAGGGAGAGAAATGAAACAACAGAGACTTTGGACACAGAAACAAACTGAGGGACTTGGAGGGAGGGGGATGGAGGGGTGGGAGAACCTGGTGGTGGGTACTGGGGACACCTAAAGCGTGGAGCACTGGGTGTGGGGAATGGGGAATGAATCTTGGAACACTGGAAAAAAAAATTTTAAGTAACAATAAAAAAAAAAGAGAAAATTTATCCTCAGGTAAGGAAAGAAAGAACTAAAGGAAGCAACAACACTGTTTGGATCAGGCTATCTCAAAAAATAAAGTACTATTGCATTAATTGCACAAAATGTTGAACAGAGCCACAATCTTGTCTATTTGGTCCTTGTAGATAAAAGAAGTATTACAATGACCAGTGAAAGGGATGATTAGTTCTACCTTTAAATAATGAGGGACATTAACTTTTCCCACTACTTTTTTGCTTACATAGCTGCACATGTCCTGATTAATAGTCCTATAATTCTTAGGTGATAGAGGGCTTTTGGGTTCAGTTTCTGTTTCAGGAACCCGTGCTTTCATCTCCATGGCATAAGTGTGTTATTGGACCTAAGCTTATAAATTTTCTAGGTCCATCTGACAATGTCCAGCCTGATATTGGAGATTCCCCAGATCTACAATTTCTCATACAATTTTCTGGCCAAGTTCCCTATTTGAGGTTTCAGCACATTTACACAGGGAGGACAGGGATCTTTTTACTTTAGCTGGGAGTCCACTGAGGAATATTGTTTAAAAGTTTCTTGAAACAGAATTCTAGAACCTCCTCCACTGTTGTCTTTTCTTGCTTATAACAGTAGCTATTAGTCTTAAGGAAAGACTTCAAAAATGACCTGCTTTTCTTTTCTTCCTGTTTCTAGGTCTTGGTAAGTGTTTTCCATGACTGAATTTTTAGAATTGTTTTAACTTTCCCACATGAAATTGTTCAATAAATTTTGCCTTTATCTGAGAAAGATTAAGTGGCAGTAAATGTCATTAGTAAATGACTAATAGAATTTAAAACCCATAGCAATATTTTTATTTTTCTGAGGTTTTGGAAGTCTTTAATTATGTCTCTGATATGACTCAGCTTATATTCATTTTCCACTGATTTATCTTCTGGCCATCTGGAGTGAGGAATGACCCATTCATCAGTAGTCTTCCAGGTAAGACCTTAAGGAAAGTAGTCTAAGCTGTGAAACCATAGCAGGTAGAACATAAGAAGACACAGTGAGGACCAGTGTATTGTTATATGAATAGACTGAGTTCTTTAGCTTCTCCCACAGAATTTTTGAGGAAGACTGTGATGGAGTTAAAATTTTGTTTTGAGCCCTCACAAAAACATGCCTTTTGAATATTTGTTATGTTTCTTTCTTTCTGGAAACTCCAAAATGCTTTGTCTTTGCCATTTGAAAATTTCCCCATCATGACCTTTGCAATTCTAAGTCACTCTTAGTGAAATTGTGTTATTTTAGAATTTAAGCACAAGAATTATTTTTTTTTAGATTTTATTTGCTTATTTGACAGAGAGAGACACAGCAAGAGAGGGAATACAAGCAGGGGGAGTGGGAGAGGAAGAAGCAGGCTTCCCACCGAGCAGGCAGCCTGATGCGGGGCTTGATCCCAGGACCCTGGGATCATGACCCAAGCTGAAGGCAGATACTTAATGACTGAGCCACCCAGGCACCCGAAGAATTATGATTATAGTGAGAATACATATGAGTTCTGCTTGAAGGTTTGATGTGGGCACAGAAAGACTCTTTATGACACAAAAAAGAGCAAGTCTTGATTGCCAACATTCAGAGGTCCTTATGAAATGCTGTGTCAGGCTTCTGATTTCAAAAGTACACATTTAATAGCCTAGAAATCATTAGTTCTGAAGTAGGAAAAGTAAGAATGAAGATCTCCTTTGTTAAAGTGTTTCTCTCTTCAACAGACCAGATAAACCTTCCCATGAGTGTTTTTTTAGAGGAAGGGTTTATTGTCCCATCAATAAGCAAAAACAGGGTTGCCTGGGTGGCTCCGTTGGTTAAGCAACTGCCTTCGGCTCAGGTCATGATCCTGGAGACCCGGGATCGAGTCCCACATTGGGCTCCCTGCTCAGCAGGAAGCCTGCTTCTCCCTCTCTCACTCCCCCTGCTTGTGTTCCCTCTGTGGCTGTGTTTCTCTCTGTCAAATAAATAAAAAAAATCTTAAAAAAATAAACAAAAACAAAAATTGGCTTAACAGCATCTTCCCCAAAGACAGCTGAATGGTGAGTAAGAAAATCTCTATCACTGAGGGCTCAAAAAAGCTTCTCTTTTAACATTCAAGCTAGGGTCAAACAAAATAGGCAAGAAAAGGGAGAGATAATGTCAGAACTTGGTTAATAACAGTGAAAGGAAATGAGAGTACGGAAATGCAGTACTTTTCACAGGAGGAGAGTTTCTATCACAAATTTCTATTTATAATTTTTAAAAACTAAGTAATCCAATCAAGCATGTGGGAGTACATGAGGGCTTACACACCACCAATCTTAGGAGAACAAAATAAATGCAGCTCAATTCAGTAGTAAGAAGCTCTACTA
This sequence comes from Spilogale gracilis, assembly GCA_004023965.1. Taxonomy (NCBI): domain Eukaryota; kingdom Metazoa; phylum Chordata; class Mammalia; order Carnivora; family Mephitidae; genus Spilogale; species Spilogale gracilis. Next base: position 58,617 of record PITA01006631.1, read on the forward strand.
AAGAACTGAAAGCTTCAGATGACTGATGGGGACACACATCAATCATGACTGGGCTGAAATGGCCCAAGTCAATCTGATAAAGGAAACCAGAGTTCTTTGGAAAATAGCCAATTACAGTGTTGCTGCTACAGGAAAGAACAAGATGAGCTTGGAGTTCCTTTGTGATGTTACCGGGTGCCCCTAGAATGATGGAGACATGTCAAAAGGCACAGGAGCTAACTTGAAGGGGCTCCCAGTGGCCACATAAGGAACAATTTGAGCAACACAGCAAACAGTGGTACTAATAGATACTGACCATTAAATAAACCAAATACCATGAGTCCATCCATGCTGATATGGATAAAGTATTGAGTTAATAAACAGATAGTGGGAGAAGGAAAACCACTTCCTTACAGTAGAATTCCAATAGAATGATGGAAATAGAACCTCACCATTTGAAAAATACCACAGTGATAATTGTTTCAGGCAAGAATCATTACTGGATCCTAAATGAGTAGGAAAAATTACAAGGATGGCATATTTACATAGTCTCAAAGCATCTTCCAATAAGACACTAAGTACAGTGGGAAAAGTAGTAACTTCACCAATTTTAATAGACACCACTTTAACCAATAATATAACTTACAGTAAACTAACATTACCAGTAATAAGATATGGTGACATTAGATGCCTGAGAAAGGCACAATTCCATTTCTATAGTATTTTTGACAAAATTGCACAAGCTAACTTTAATCAGATAAACCCACATTGAGCATCACTGTATAGAATAAATAGCCCTCTTCAAGACTATCAGAGTCATGAAAGGCAATGAAATATGGAAGAAACTATCTCAGATCACAGAAGGTCTAGGAAGCAAGAAACTATGCACAGATATAACACATGCCCTGGACTGGATCTTGGGCCAGAAGAAGGACATTTAGTAGGACAACTGACAAAATATGAATAAGGTCTGCAAATTAAATGTTAATTTCCTGTTTTTGATAATTGCTCTCTGGTTACATGTTAATATTTTATAACACCATATGAAGGGTATATGAGAATCCCTTGTGTTCAGTTTGCAATTTTATTGTGTAAGTCTGAAGTTATTTCAAAGTAAAAAGTTAAAGTTTCAGAGAATAAAGCAAGTTTAAAAATAATGTAAGCAATATGATCTGACTTTTATAAAGAGAAAATACCCATTAAATATACTTAAATATAGTTAATACATGAGTATTTAAGAATATGAATATTTAAGGAAGGCTACAAAGTCCACCACTAACACTACCTGCAGGAAGGCATTGTATTGGGATGCAGAGAGAGAGGGTCTGGGAAGGGAAAGGAGAGATTAGTTACTTTTCCTCTAAACTCTTTGTGAGTAAAGGTTAATAAAATCCATTTTCCTTCTCTGAGGACAGATTTATCTTAGATTAGCTTTCCAGCTCTGTTCCAGGGGAAGTATTATAAAGGTGGTGGGGCATATAAACTCTTGGGTGCCCTCTAATTAACCCCACCCTCTGGTATTCACGTCCTTGTGTAATCTCATCCCACTGAGTATGGGCAAGACTTTTGACTTACTTATAATCATGTAACACTATAAATTTCCATGGAAACATTACTTTAGCTCCATCCCACAAATTTTGATGTTTTCATTTTTCATTCAGTTCAAAATATGAAAATACTTTCCTTCCTACTTCCTATTGGTGATAAGTAATAGATTGGAATAAATAAGTAATTCTTTTTTTTAGCCAAAAAATTATTTTGAAATGTACTATTTAATTTCTAAGTACCTGAAGATTTTCTGGTTATCCCTTTGTTATTAATTTCTAGCTTTATGTAATTAGGTCAGAGAATATATATGACTTGTGTGATTTAAATCATTGCAAATTTGTTAAAATGTATGTTATGATGCAGAAAAGTCTGTATTGGTGAATGTTCATGTGCACTTGAAAATAATGTAGATTCTGCTATTATTCAATAAAGCATTCTGTGTCAATTATATCTGTTCAGTTAAGAGTGGTGTTCAGTGCTTCCACATACTTGCTGATTTTCTTTTCTCCAGTTAAATCCATTACAAATAAGGAGTGTTAAAGTCCCCAGTGATATTTGTAAATGTTTATTTTTTTCCTAATTCTGCCATTTTTTTTGTTCCAGGTATTTTCAGGCTCTTTTTTTTTAGGTACTTATAGAGTTGGAATTTCACACCTTCTTGGTGAAATTCCAATTTTTTCATTATGTAATTTTTCTCTTTAATTCATCATAATTGTCTTTACTCTGAAGTGTATTTTATCTATATAAATATAGCTACTCTAGCATTATTTTGATTAGTGTTTTCATGCTGTCATTTTCCACCCTTTTACTCGTTAAGTACCTATATCATTGTATCTCTTGTTTTTTGAGAGAGAGAGAGAGAGAGAGAGTATAAGCATGATAGGGAGGGGTGAGGGGAAGGGAGAGAGAGAATCTTAAGCAGACTGTACTCCCAGCACAAAGTCTGATGTGGGATTTGATCTTACGACCCTGATGAGATAATGACCCGAGTCAAAATCAGGAGTTGGACACTTACCTGACTGAACCACTCAGGTGAGCCCTGTATCATTATATCTCAAAGTAGTTTTCTTGTAAACCACATGTAGTTCACTCATGTTTTAGTTGTTCATTTGTATGGTTTTAATTTGACAGGTCTCTGTCTTTTTACTGTGCTAAAAAGCATATAACACAAAGTTTACCATCTGAACCATTTTTCAGTATACAGTCAGTGCATTAAATATATCTACCTTATTGTGTAACAGATTTCTTGAGCTTTCTTGCTTTGTAAAACTCAAACTATCAAACAACTCCCCTTTCCCCCTCCTCCCATCCCTGTTAACCACCATTCTACTTTTTATTTCTAAGAGTGTGTGACTACTTTAGATACCCTATATATTAATGGAATCTTGCAGTGTTGGTTATGCCAGTATCTGTCTTTTTTGGGGTTAGTTTAGTCATTTCCACTTAATGAAATTATTATGTTTGGATTTAGGTGTACCATTTTGTTATTTGTTTTATGTGTTTTTTCCTGTTTTACCTTTCTTCATGTTCCAAATCCTGTCTTCATTTGATTTCTTTGAATATTGCTATTATTCCATTTTAATTCATCAGGTTTTTAAATATAATACCTATTTGTATAGATTGCTTTAGTGGTTACTAGGGAAATTGCAATTTACATATTTAACTTTCCATAGTCTAATTAGAATCAACACTTAAGTGGAATTTAGCCATATTTTAACCACATGGATCCCTTTATCTTCTTCCAGTTTGTTATAATTGTCTTTTCTTTTAAAGATGTTATTTATTTTTTTAGAGAGAGAGTGAGAAAGCATAAGCTGGAGGAACAGCAGAGGGAGAGGGAGAACCAGGCTTCCCGCTGAGCAGGGAGCCCAACATGGGGCTCAGTCCCAGGACCCTGAGATCATAACCTGAGCCGAAAGCAGATATTTAACTGACTGAGCCAGCCAGGTGCCCCTGTTATAGTTATCTTATCTATTATATCTGTATACATTGAAAAACTCCTGCAGATCATGCTTTTCTTTTTCCTTTCAACCATCAAATATATTTTCAAGAACTCAAAAGTAGAATATGTATCAAGATATTTACCATTTCTCTTATTATTCCCAGTGTACCATTATCTTCTGGTACCTTTTCCCTTCTATCATTACTTCCTGTAGCTAAAACAACAAAATTAAATTAAATTAAATTAAATTAAATGACTAAGTAAATAAAATTTTAAAAATGAAAAGAACTTCCTTTAGCAATTCTTTTATAGCAGATCTGAGGGCAACACATTTTTCTTAGTTTTCCTTAGTCTCAGAATCCTTTCCTTTACCTTATTGCCTAAGGGTGCCTTTTGCTAAATATGGAATTTCAAGTTGACAGTGTTTTTTTCTAGCAACTAAAAACTATCACCCCACTTTGTTCTCTACTTTCTGGTTAGAAATCCACATTCAAATTGTTCTCCCCTTATAGGTAATGCACCTTTATTTTTCTGGTTAATTTCAATATTTTCTTTTGTCTTTAGTTTTCAACAGTTTAATTATGTTTGGTCTGAGCATGGAATTTCTTTGGATTTATCCTGTTTGGGCTTGGTCAGCTTCTTGAATCTGTGGGTTTATTTGGTTTACCAAATTTAGGAAGCTTTCGGCCATCATCTCTTGAAATATGTTGGCACTGAGCTCTTTGTTCTTGTCCTTCTTCCACAGGTACATGAGACTCTATTCAACTGGTTTTAAGTCTTTTTTTATTTTTCCTTTCTTTTCCAGGTGTGATAATTTCTACAGATCCGTTTTCAATTTCACCGACAATTGCATGTCATTTCCACTTATGCTTTTGAGCTCAGTCAGTGAGTGTTATATTTTAGTCACTATATTTTTCAGCTCTAATATTTCCATCTGCTTCTTTAAACATCACAGCTGAGTCCTATGACTCTACTAATCTTACAAGTGCTTATAATTGCTTGTTAGAATATTTTAAAATAATTTACTTAAAGTCTTTGTCAGATAATTTCAACATCTTTGTCATGTGAGAGTTGATGTGGCTTGACAATCTTTTCCCAAGAGACTCAAGTAATTCTGAACTGGGATATCATGTTTTCAGACTCTGAGTCTTTTAAAACATCCTTTTTGAAAATGTTGATTTCTTTATTTTGGCAAGAAAGGAACCTGATTCAGTTCAGGCCATATGATCCCTCCCATCTTCCATAGGCTGCTGTTTCAATGTCAGTGCAGTTTTCAAAACCTTTGCAAAGCTATTCAGATCTTTCCCACATGTGCAACATCCAGTGGCGGTCTGGGATGGGTAATTCTGGGGCAGAAACTCAGTTTTCAAAGTCTTGATTATGCTGATTAACATCAGATCCAGTCATGCACAGTTTGGGGGTAGATTTTTTTTTTTTTAAGATTTTATTTATTTGACAGAGAGAAACACAACCAGAGGGGGAACACAAGCAGGGGGAGTGAGAGAGGGAGAAGTAGGCTTCCTGCCTAGCAGGGAGCCCGATGTGGGGCTCAATCCCGGGTCTCCGGGATCATGACCTGAGCCGAAGGCAGTTGCTTAACCAACTGAGCCACCCAGGCGCCCCAATGGGGGTACATCTTTGAGTAATTGAACAAGTTAATGGGATCTCTTTCCTCTGGTTACTCCTCATCATAATCTCCCCAATACATCTCATGTCCCTGAAGTGCCTCTTCTAGGTTTTGTGCCCAGAAACATGGGGCCTTATTTACTCTTCTCTGCTGCTCACTTTTGTGACTGGACCAAGGAGTGAAAGAACAAGAGAATAAAAAACATGGTAAACTCATCACTGATTTGGTGGTACTTCAAATTCTGGTCTCCTTTGCAATCCTCCTGCTATGATTCACAGTGTAGAATCCTCTTGTGGCTGCCCTATCCATTCTGTCTTATAGCCATTTTCAGTGGGGCAGAGAGGGTAAAACATGTTTTCCTCAACTTACCTGGAACTGGTTCCTACTGTTATTTATTTATTTCTTTATTTCTGCTTATCACCTACAATCAATTTTGGACTTCCAGTTTTTTAACACCTTTTGGTCTTGATTCATTTTCCTTTTTCCAGAGCTAAAACCCAATACTCAGTCACTGTATTATTAAATTATTTGCATACCTTTTGTGCTGTAACTGCCTTACCTAGCCCCATTCAGAGTTCAAAGGGCAGACTCACTGAGGTTTTGGGTAGGGGTGGGTGGGGGGGAAGGAATGTCTGATAACTACTTTCCTGCATCAATTAATTAGAGCATCAGCAGGATAATGAAAAATGTAATTTATGATTTCCCACAAGTATGTAAGTTTTACAGAAAAATATTTTCAAGTTGAACTAAACAATGAAAACAGTACTCCCCGAAGAATTAATTATCTGCTAATTTATGTCCACTGGAGTCACTGGTAGGCTAGGAAATGAATGTTACTTCTTAGTATAAGCCCAAGTGCATAGAGAATTTCCGTGTGGTAGCTCCTTGTGGTGTTTAGGGATGACAAGGGTCCCATGCAGCCCTGGAGAATTCCCTGATATTGCTCTATCACAATTACCACTAACTCACTCTGAAGCCACTTCTGCTTATGGCTGTCAGAGCCAGTTGACACACCAAGTAAACAAAAATAACTAAATTTCCATTCACCTTGCCTCTATATTCTTTCTACCTCTACTTCCTACAAACAGTTCCATTCTAATAAGCCCCTCACTTGAGACTACCATTTCCCACAGCATTGATTTGCTTATACTCCACTTTGCTCCTGGATGTAAAACAGCTTATTATTTCCTCAGCTTCATTTCCCTCACTGATAATCTTCATGAAAGATGAACTTACACTTACTGGAAGAGAACCAGAATGATGTCAAAGGAGTGAACTATTTCACTGGGGCTCAAAGTGTGGTCTCTATACCAGTAACGATACATCGCCTGGTAACTATAAATGCAAATTTGTGAGCACTGTTTACAGTATAAGAAACACTTAGGATGGGGCCCAGTGATCTGTGCTTTCTTTAACAAAGTCTCCAGGAAACACTGATACATGCCAAAGTTTGGGAACCACTGCAACCAAGGAGTTAATAACCACCTGGCAGTGGCGTAATGAGGGACAAAAGTGTTTCAGATGAGGATTCCTTGTCAAATTGGAAGGACCTATTGAACTGGTTTTCCACTGTGCTTGGAAGAAGACTTACTAGTTCCCTGAGTGGCTCAGGGGGTGCAGGAGGGAGGCAAAGTATAAATGTTGAGTCATATGGGCTGACAATGCCCAAAGCCTTCATTCCCTCTCTGCCTGCCTCCTCCATCTGTTGGCCTGGATATTAATCTCTCCAGTTACTATAACACTTTGGCAATTATCCCCAGTGGCATTTTTCTAATACAAGTTTATTCATTGTTTTTCCAGCATTTTCTCTTTCAGTGGTCCTGGGAGCCATTGACAAACACATGTTTAGTGAGTAGGCTTCAAATTGGCCAACACCAGCAGCAACAATCAGGACAGCACAGTCAGCCTGAGATGTGCCTGGAATCATGTTTTTGATAAAGTCTCTGTGTCCTGGAGCATCTATGATGGTCACATAATACTTGCTGGTCTCAAATTTCCACAGGGAGATATCAATGGTGATACAACGTTCACGTTCGGCTTTCAGTTTATCCAAGACCCAGGCATGCTTGAAGGAGTCCTTTCCCAACTCAGCAGCCTCCTTCTCAAATTGTTTGATGGTTCTTTCGTGGATCCCACCACATTTGTAGATCAGATGACCAGTCATGGTAGACTTGCCCGAATCTATGTGTCCAATGACAACGATGTTGATGTGAGTCTTTTCCTTTCCCATTCTGGTTTAGATTGAGCAGTGGTTTTCACTACACCTGTGTTCTGGCGGGAAACCAGTTGTGAAAAAGCTCATTCTATATGTTTTTGAGATTCCTCCATATTGTTGCATATATAAGTAGTTGATTTCATTTTATTGCTAAGTAGTAATCCATTTCCATGATGACTTATTATTATTAAATTGTGTTCTTTATATACTTTGGATACAAGTCTTTTATCAGATATGTGTTTTGAGGTAGGTTTTCTTGAAGTCTGTGGTTCATGTTTGTTTTCTAAGCACTTCCTTAAACAGACTTAAAACAACAAAGATTTATTATCCAGAATATTTATTATTCCAGTTCTTTGGCTTGGTGATCTTGCTGGTTTTCCTGCTGATCTTACCTGGAATAATTCATATAGCTATAGATATCTTATGGCTTAACTGGATGTAGAAGGCCCAAAATGACCTTACTTACACATCTAGAAGCTGGTGCTGGATATTGTGTATACCTCTTCCTTGAGGGGGTTTCTCATCTTCCAGTCAGCTAGACTGGACTTATTCAGAACATGGAGGCCTCAAGATCCTAAGAGAGTGAAAGCAGGTTCTGTGATGCCTCTTCAGTCTTAGGATCCGAAAAACTGTAATATTACTTGTGCTGCGGTCCATATTTTTACTCATTCTTTTGTTCCTTCTTTATTCCTGACATTCTACGTATTCCAAGTTTTCTTTGGTGTCATTTTCTTTCAGTCTGAAGAAATTTTTCACACACAAACACATAAATATATATAGATAAATAGATAAGGGATAAATGATTGATGATAGATAGATAGATGATAGATAGATAGATAGATAGATAGATAGATAGATAGATAGATGATAGATTATTTGAGAGCAGCTTCACTGGCAACAAAATCTTTTCATTTTCCTTCATCTGAGAATGTCTTGATTTTACTTTTATTCTGGAAGGATATTTTTACTGGGCACAGAATTCTAGAAAAGTGTTCTTTTAGCGCTTTAGAAAATATTGCAACACATCTTTTTGGGGTCCATGGTCTCAGCTGAGAGATCTGCTGTTCTTCCTTGCACATAATGCATCATACACTCTCTTTCAAGAATATTCCTTTCCTCCAGTGTTTTTTTCCTTTTCTCTAGTTTTTTGAAGTTTATTTCTGATGTGTCTTGATATGGATTTTTGTTTGGGGTTCACTCAGCTTCTTGAATCTGTAAATGTGTATCTTTTGCCAACTGGGAATGTTTTTTAGTCATTATTTCTTTAAAAACTGTTTTTAGCCACAAATCCTTCTCTTCTACTTTTGGAACTCTGCTTATACCAATGTTAGATGTTTTCTTTTTCCCTCCAGGCCCCTTTGATTCTGTTCATTTCCTTGCAGTCTATTTTCTCTCTATTGTTCATATTGAGCTATTTCTATTGTTCTACCTTTGAGTTCACTTATTATTTGCCCTGTGATATTAATTTTATGCTCTTCGGCCTCTCTAGTAAGTTTTTTATATTGGTTTTTTTTTCACTTATATAGTATTCATTTGATTTTTTAATATCTTCCATTTCATTGCTGATATTTTCTGTGATGAATTAGAAAATCACTATTTGTAATAAGTGATTCAGGCAAGATCATCTAGGGATCCTAAAATTAGTGGATATATGTTTGAGGAAACAGAGGTTTGTACATAGTCTCAAAGTCCTGTCCCACAAAACAATGATTACTTACTAAATCATAAGTAACATGTATATTTATTAACACTTACTAATTAGTAAATAAAGTACTTATACACATCAGCCAATAAATAAATACTTGTTAACTTTAAAGTGGAAATACTTGGCTCACGCCATCTGAGCCATGTGATAAAAATTGACATCACTATTAGTGGGACAAATGAATATCAGGGTGTTTGGTGTGATACACTGAAAGGAACATAGATTCACTTCTCTAGTATTCTGGCCATAAGTGCACAGGCTTAAGAAGGAAATATCCAACAAACCAAAACTGAGGGCAATTCTATGAGATTACTGGCTAGTACTCTAAAAAAGATTAGAAAAGACTGGAATTATTCCAGCTCACAGATAACTAAAGACACATAACAATGAAATCAACATGCGATCCTGAATTGGATCCTGGACTAGAAATGAAAGGGAGAAAAGGGAAGTTCATTTTTCTTTGTTTTTTGTTGGTTTTGTTTTTGCCATACAGAATATTGTTGGGACAACTGGAAATTTTGAATGGGGCCTATATTAGATGGTGGTATTGTATGAATATTAATATCTTGATTTTTTTTTTTTAAGATTTTATTTATTTGACAGAGAGAAACACAGCGAGAGAGGGAACACAAGCAGGGGGAGTGAGAGAGGGAGAAGCAGGCTTCCTGCCAAGCAGGCAACCCAATGTGGGACTTGATCCCGGGTCTCCGGGATCATGACCTGAGCCGAAGGCAGTCACTTAACCAACTGAGCCACCCAGGCGCCCCTAATGTCTTGATTTTAATGGCTGTGCTGTAACAGGCAAATGTATTCATCCATTAGGGCTGCCATTACAAAATACTACCAACCAAGTGGCCTGAATAACAGAAATTTATTTTCTCAAGTTCTGGAGGCCAGAAGTCCAAGATTAAGGTGCCTGCAGTGTTCGTTTCTGAGATTTTTTCCTGGCTTACAGATTTTCACCTTCTTGCTGTGTCCTCAAACACCTTCCTTTTGTGTGCATGCACACACCTGGCATCCCTTCTTCTTATAAGGATCCCAGTCTTAATGTGTAAAGGTCCCACCATTATGACCTCATTTAATTTTAGTTACTTCCTATGAGGCTCTGCTACTAACTATGGTAATATTGAGGATTAGGGATTCAACATACAGACTTTGGGGAAACACAGTTCAATCCATAACACTTTCTGTTCTTGGTTTCAGGAAATACATACCGAAGTATTTGAGTAATGGGAATGTCAGGTAAACAGGCTTGAAAAATACTGCAGAGAATGAGATAAATATGTTTTATTAATAAACATATTAGTAAAATGTGAACAATTGAATCTGGATGAACTGTGTATAGGCATTCTTTGCACTATGCTTCCAACTTTTCTGAAAGGTTTCAGTTTTTCAAAATAAAAAAGGAAGAAAAATATGGCACATGTATTTATCTCCATTAATTATTTCCACCAAAAGTGCTCCAGGCTATCCAGATGCAAAATAAATGTAATCTTAAGTGTAAAAAGGCAAATCTGAAATTGGTCACAATTTGGGCATAAAAGAGATTCCAGGAGGAAGGGAACATCATGCCTTCATATCCAGGTCATGAACGTGCAGAACAGCAAGCAACACTTCTTACCATCTTACCTCAGATGGCTGAAGAGAAATTACAAATTGAAGAAAATTTGTTCATCCACTGAATTCTTCCCAGAGTTACTTTTCTATTACAAATGAAATTTGGCTTTCAAAAGCTCAATCACACCACAGATGCTCTTCTATTTATCTTTTCTTGCACAAACACCCAGTGTTTCCTCACCATAGCTTTAGAAGTCCTGAATCTTATATATTCTCCAAATTTATTCTAATTCATCAAGACTTTTATTGGTGCTTGGTGCTTCTACTTTCTATAAAAATTTTAGAATCAGCTTATTAATTTCCACAAAAATACCTGCTGTGATTTTTATTACAATTGAGTCTATATTTATTGGACAGATTTGTCCAAAATTGTCCTTTTTCTGTAATGTCCTTGTCAAGTCTATCATTCAAACTCTGTTGAGACTTTATGGTTCAGCATATGATCAATTTTGATTACTGTTCCATGTGACCTGGAGAATAATATCACCCTATGGTTGCTAGATATAGTGTTCTATGTGTAAGTGTTTAAATATGTGATTTAAATCTTCTATGTCATTACTGATTTTTTGTCTGTTCTTTCAGTTACTGCGAGAAATGTTTTTTAAAATCTCCTGTTATGATTTTGGATTTAATTTTAGTTTTGTCATCTGTTGAGTCATATATTTAAGGCAAATTTAGACCATTACGTCTTCCTATTAAATTAATACCTTTATGATTATAATGTATTTTATACATGTTTTTATGTATGCAAATGTTTACATCTTTACCTCTTGTAATGTTTTTTGTCTTAACGTCTGCTTTGTCAAACATACAGCTACCTCACCATTCTTTGAGTTTGTATGGGATATATTTAGTTCTTATTTGTCTATCTTTTTACTTACAACCTCTATCTCTTCTTATACCTCAACTGTGTCTCTCTTGAGCAGCAAATAGCTCAGTCTATTTATTTATTTTTATTTAATCTGACAGTCATCTTTTAAATTGGATATTTAGCCTATTTGTATTAATGTATTACTATAAATTTGGGGTAATCCCGAACATCTTACTATTTGTTTTCTACTTATCTATTTTTTCTCCTTTATAAAAGTATTCATGCACTTTCAAATAGACTTTTTATTAAATCATAATTACATGTTTTTAAGTTCCAAAACAGAACTATTTTTTCAAACACATTCAAGAAACCAGGTAACCATTAGGTAACCACTATACTGATTTTGAAAATCGCAGATTAGTTTTGCACTGTTTTCAATATTTTCGGTCAATAGAAGCAAACGTTATGGATATTTTGTGTCTGTCTTTATTCATTCAACATTGTGTTTGTGTGTTTACCAATGTTATTTCCTGAACATGTGTTTTGTTCAGTATTTCTGTTTGAATATACTACCATTTCTTTATTCGTCCTCTTCTTAAAGGATGTTTACATTTTTATGAGTTTGTGGCTTTTACATTTTTATGTATTAGTGCTACAAACATGTTTTAATGGTTATATATATGAATTTCTGAGATGTGTATATCTCAGAATATATATACAAATGTGCATATGTTTGTGTATATATAATGTGTATATATATATATATAAATGTTATATATAACATTTTAATTTAAAATCTGTTGTGTATTGGGACACCTGGGTGGCTCAGTAGGTTGATCATAGGGGGCTCTTGGTTTCAGCTCAGGTCATGACCTCAGAGTTGTGAGATCAAGCTCTCTGTCAGACTCTGTCCTCAGCAGGGAGTCTGTTAGAGATTCTCACTCTCTGTCCCTCCCCCAACTCACACTTATTAAAATAATCTAAAATAAATAAATTAAAATTTTTTCTTGTGTATTATATATACATCTATACATAACACACATAAATACAAAATTGCCAGATCATGCAGCAAATACATAAAATATGCTCGACTTCAATAGGTTTCTGAATTTTATATACTTCCAGTGTCAGTAAATAGGAGTTCCAGTAATCTCATTGACACTTGGCACTGTTTGAATTCTTCATTTAGTCTTTCTGGTTTGCATGAAATATTATCGTATTCTGATTTTAATTTATATTTCCCTCATCATGAAATAACCTGACTATTTTAATATAATATCAGCCATTTTTATGGTTTGATTTAGTGAAAGAAGTCTGCAAATATTTTGCCCCATTTTCTTTTGTTACACTGTCTTTGCCTTACTGAATTGTAGATTTGTCAGATTAAAAATAGCTTCTCCCAGACTGTAGCTTCCTCTTTCGTGTCCTTAATGCTGTCTTGCAATAAATAGAGGTACTTACTATCATTGTTTTTTATGGTAAGTTCTTTTGTCTTGGTTAAGACATTTTTTGCCTTCCCCCAAACACATTGAGATACTCTGCCATGTTTTCTTTTAGATGATTGTTACACCATTTACATTTAGATCTATGGCGCATCTTCTGCATTTCATTTTTCTCCTCTTTTAACTTTTTTTTTGGTATGATAAAGAGTAAGGGTAAAATTGTATTTTCTCCATTTGAATACCCACTTGACACAGCACCATCTACCTTTATTGGAGGACTGTCACTTTCCTATTGCATTAGACTGTCATCTGTGTCATAAATCTGCTGGTGTATATTTTATTGCTAAGTCAAATAAGTCAGACAGAGAAACATAAATACTGTATGGTCTCATTTGTGTGTGAAATCTAGAAACATCTAACTCATAGAAACAGTGAAATGGTGGTTGTCAGGGGCTGAGCAATGGGGGAAATGAGAAGACGCTAGTCAAACGGAACAAACATTCAATTATGAAATGATTAAGTTCTGAGCCTCAGCACAGAACTTAGTGACTATAGTTCAAGATACTGTATTATCCACATGAAAATTGCTGTGAGAGTAGAACTTCAATGTTCTTACCATAACAACAACAAAATGGTAACCATGTGAAGTGAAGGAGATGCTAGTTAAACTTACTATGGTAAACATTGCTTTATATATGGGTGTATCAAATCACCACTTTGTACACCTTAAACTTACACCATGCTATATGTCAATTATATTACAATAAAGGTGGGGGAAAAGAGAATACTCTGCTTATAATGACTTTTTGGAAATTATATTAATTCTTTCCACACCTTTTGGAAAAGTGCATAAGAACTGTATTGTTTCTTCCTTAAACAAAGCCGTGAGATGTAACAAGACAAGACCGAGTGTCACAGCCACTATGGATCCTGTGTTACTGAGCAATAGAGGGATAGAAATTAAAAATATAGAGAAAACCATGTAGTAGAAGGCCATAAATTCGCAGACATGAAGAATGTGGCTTGAGGGTCAAAGGGAAAGAGTGGAAAGAGGATCCAAACACCAAGAAGGACTTCCCCAGTATCTTCCCAAAAGCCTGATGAAAGTCACGGTGTAAGCCATCTCTTTTTCACCATAAAATCTATTCTGTTCACAACAGTGTTCTGGCCACAGTGCATATATCACATGTAGAAAATTGTGGTCTGGACTTCTACCTCAAATCAGGAGCAATATTCAACTTGGGATTTTAGAAACCCTTGGGAAACTCATTTAACTTCCTTGAAAAATCTTGGCAGAGAGCAATACAGACGTGTGGGAGTCATCATCACCATAGGCAATGGAAAGATAAATATAAGGTTTGCACCAGTACCTCCTATCCTCAAGAGCGACCAATTTGCTGCCCCCAGGACACTAGTCACAACTTTACTCTCTGCACCTGTCTTTTCAGCATCTCATCAGAATTGGAGGCCTGCTCTCTGTTCACTGGCTAGGTCCATTCTGCCTGTCGGCTATACACTCTGGTGGGAAAAATATCACAGAGCTTCAGACTTGCATGTAAGTAGTTCCACATTTTTGGTGCAGTAAAAAAAAGATGCTTCTCCACATGGAAAGTTGAAGATGTGATGGAAGAGCATAGTGTATAAAAGGTGTCTTCAAGGAGGGAAACCATGATGTGGAGCACTGCAGCAGAGGGATGTTTGTCTCAGTAACACCCAGGGCTAAACATAGAAGGAGCTGCCTGTCCCTGTAAAATAATATTGGAGGTACGGCACTGTTACATGCGAGGTGAGCTTTTACCCACTGGGGGAAGGCAGAGCCAGACCTTTCATCAGAACACTAAGTAGTCTGGGAGTTAAGCTCTAGCCCAGAAAGGAGGCAGTGAAATATGTTTGCTTTAACCAACTGAGCCACCCAGGCACCTCTGAATATGGTTGTTTTAATCTGTCTGATCCTTTCTAGGCTTTCAGTGGTCAAGGCTGCTGCATAGCCTTGTTCGAAACATCCGGGGCTATGGACACAGGGCACTGTCATTCAGAACATTGGCAGAACGGGATGCATATTCACCCATCTCTGGGAGGACAGGCTGTGACAGATGAGTTTCCTTCTCCTCTCCTTTCCCCTCAGCCCACAGCAAGGTCTTGATCTGTTGGAAGACAATAGCTGCCTGAGGACAAGTTCTGACTCCCAAGAGGTGACTTCTGGGTGTGCCTGGTCTCAGGGAACCTGGTGCCTTGATGGACATATCGGGTCAACAGGAAAAGGAGAGGCTCCTTCATGCTGTCCACACAGAGGGTGAGCAGCTTGGTTTCAGGAGTAGCCTTACAGGGGACCTGGGTACGGTTGGTTAGTGAGAGTGACTCATTCCACACTGCCAACCTTTAACCTCGTTGAGGTGCTAGAGCCAAAACTATCATGAGAGAAGTTACTGACTGAGAGGACTGGAGAGAGAAGAGTGCTCCCTGTGCTTTGATGTAAGAGTGAGTGTATGAGTACCAGGTGCCCAGCATATACATCTAAGTGGGTTAATCCTATGACCTACTGTCACTCCCACCTCCATCACAACTCAGCATGGGTGCTGGTAAATCCTGGATTTCTACTTCATGTCATGTTGCTGAGTGGCCCATAATGTCTCTGGTTTCCTGTATTTCTATAAACTGCTTGTTTTAAAGTAAATTCTTCCTTGGGGCACCTAGGTGGCTCAGTTGGTTGGGCAACTGCCTTTGGCTCAGGTCATGATCCCGGAGACTCTGGATCGAGCCCCACATTGGGCTCCCTGCTCGGGGGGAAGTCTGCTTCTCCCTCTCTCACTTCCACTGCTTGTGTTCCCTCTCTGGCTATGTTTCTCTCTGTCGAATAAATAAAATCTTTAAAAAAAAAAAAAGTAGATCCTCCCTAAGCCCTGTGTCATTCCACAGGTCAGTAACTCATCACTGACTAATTAAGGATAGAAAAAATTAAATAAAGTAAATCTTTCACTTCAGGTTTAGAAATCACCAACAATACAAAATATTTTAATACTGTATCTGGAAACAGGAAGGGCTCTATGATCTGTCAGATCTAGCTCAAGAACCAGCTATGTGATCTAAATGCTTTGGAGCTCTCTAAGCCTCAGTTTCTGCAAATGTAGAAGAAGGGGCTCATGGTTATATTGAAGAAAAAACGGAAATACTGAATATCATGGCCAGCAGAGTAAAGCATAAGGCCTCAACATATGATGTTGATGACATCTTCGACTAAAGAATGTGTTGAATTCTAAAACAGATATTCAAAGGGGATATTTCTAACATTAATGTTATGCTTACTTAAAATTGATAATATTATTAAAATAAATTTTGTATAATTAGAAAAATATCAATTCCCCTGCCTACTATTGATGCTCTATTTAAGGATTATATTAATGACCATTACATCACAATTAGACTTTGAGGAAGACATAGAATATATTGGCATCGTATGCCAAGTGAGTTATGTGCTTTATCTTAATTAGGTCTCACAAGAACATGAACAGATAAGGTAGATCTTATCATCTTCATTCCATAGAGGGTAAGAAGTGAAATTCACATCCTTTTCAAAGAGGATCCATTTCTAGGAATTAGAATTCAATATTGAACAAGTATTGAACTCAGGTCCTTCTGATTCAAAGACCAACTGCCTAAACCATTTTTCTCTCAGCCTAGTCAGTTTCTTGGATATGCAAATAACTTGATCATGCTCCTCTAAAACCTTTGTCCTCCCTGATGTCTTTATTGTAGGTTAAGACCAGCAGGGATGCTGCTGTAGAAAGAGATGTCCGGGGTAATGCTGAACGGGACAACTGTCCAAGAATTCACCTTGGAGGGCTTTCCTGCCATCCAGCACCTTGGAAAGGTCCTCTTCATTGTACACTTGCTGGCATACCTGGCATCCACTGCAGGCAATGTGGTCATAATGACCATCACCTGTGCCGACTCCCGGCTCCACACACCTATGTACTTTTTCCTCAGCATCTTTTCCTTCTTGGAGTGTTGTTTCATAAATGCTGTTATTCCTAAGTTGTTAGTCATTTTTCTTTTAGGCAAACAAACCATTTCCTTTCCTGCCTGTTTTATTCAAGGCTTTTTCATTGTATTTCTGGGAGCATCGGGTTTCCTCCTCATAGCAGTGATGTCTCTGGATCGGTATGTGGCCATTTGCAAGCCTCTGCATTACCCGACCATCATGAACCTGAAGACCTGCTTCCTCCTGGTCACTGTCTGCTTTGTATTGCCCTTCCCTCTCATCACTGGTCCACTAGTAAAGGTTTCCCAGTTGTCCTTCTGTGGCCCCCATGTCATCCCCCACTTCTTCTGTGACATTGGCCCCCTGATTCATCTCTCCTGTTCTGACACCAGGTCTTTTAAAATGTTGGCTTTTGTCCTCGCTTTGTTTATCCTTTTGACGTCTCTTATCATAACCATCATTGCATACAGCAACATAGTAGTCACAATCCTGAGACTCCCCTCAGCCCGGGAGAAACAGAAAGCTTTCTCCACCTGCTCCTCTCACCTCATAGTTCTCTCTCTGATGTACGGCAGCAGTGTGTTTATATATGTGAAACCAAAGCAAAGGAACAGGCTGGACTCCAACAGGGAGGCTGCCCTTGTGAACACGGTGGTGATCCCACTGCTCAACCCTGTCATCTACACTCTGCGGAACAAGCAGGTCCACCGGGCTCTGAGGGACACAATGTGCAGAATGAAAATATCAACATAAAAATAAAATCAGCTGGCTTTGGAGTAGAAGACTCCAGAGAACCAAGTGCCTTCATTCTGGCCCATAGTATGAGGTCTCATACATTTTCTGTCTCCTCACTTGAACGTTGTATATCCCTAGAAACATGGAAATCTGTTTTCAAAAACTCCTTCACTGAATTTTTATTCTTCCCTCTGATATAAACAATGTGCTTGAAATTTCTGAAATTTTATTTATACACTTTTTATCTCACTTCATTCTAGCCATAAACATGGCACAACAAAATTAATAATGATTTACCAAAAGGCATTTAGATAATTAAATTTATAGAAGGTTGTATATTATGTTGTGGTTAGAATGGAAAGGATGGAAATAGTACCAGTGTTTGAGTCCACATTCCCTCCATGCCTAACTCAAGGAAATATTGGTCATAGCACCCTTCACTTTGGAATGTATATGATTTGCATCATGTGTCTCTGAAACGCTGTTCTTGGCCTTTAGCTTAGCTACATATAGATACATCAGTCTCATACTGGAGAGAAACAGAACTGTTCTAAAGCATAGACCATTCTCTAAGGAGAGGAAATGACCACAGCCTCCCTTGGCTTACCAGTTCCTATTTCCTAAATTATTTATTCTATGTACAGCCCCTCAGATGCATAATACACATATATGATTAATTCAGAATCTAATATGGTTCCTTTCATCTCCTATATATCTATATCAGTGGAAGGGAACACTTATTTCATACTTCTATAATTTCTCCCAGAGATTTAAGTTGGGGGAACCCAAGCTATTTGGTTATCTATTTTAGAGTGTAATGAAAATAAACAAACATTTTTCCTTGTAGACTTATGTTGTCAACTGTAATGTTATCTTCTTATTTATGACCTATTTTAAAAACATTTTCATGAAGTCAGTCTTTAAACTTTTGTACTTTTTGCATCTATTTTCCAGCTGGGAAATAAATATCTATTATTTTTGTCAGAGGAAATATCTCTAAAATATTAACACAATTTTTATTTTACTTTTAAACCAAACCCTGAGGCTAAATATCAAATTCATTTTAAGAAACATTCTACACCATGATTATATCCTATTTGACCTTGATGGTCCTATTACAAATATCAATTTTATCTGATTGACAATGAAGAAATATCCAACATGCCCTAAAAACTCACAGATTATTATCTGTACACACTGTATTAACAGGAGTTTGGAAAAGCTAAGGTCAGAGTGGGGAAAATATATGCAGACACTCTACCTATCCTCTTTCCCAACAAAAGAATGCAGGCTTAGGGAACTGGCAGTACGGAGGAGATGAAAGGAACCAGATTAGATTCTGAATCATTTGCACTGGACAAGCCTTCAACTAACTGGTCAACTTCCAAAAATATGTAAGTCCTCTTCTTCACAAAATATGAAGATTGAGTCATGTAATCTCTAAGGTCCACTTGAAAATACCCATGGACATAGTAAAAGGATGCTATGGGAATGTGGAAATAATGTTCCACCCTGGGAGCTGAACTACTGAACAGTGTATAGAAGTAGATAAGTTTCAATAATTTAGCAATAAATCAAAGAATTGTGGTCAAACTACTGAAAAGGTGTGAGTCTCCCCCAAGATTTTAGCCAGGATTTGATAATAACTGATTATATTTGAAGTAACTAAATGCATTTGTATTACCTTGAGCAAGACTACGATTGAAGAGTGAGCTTGACAAATAGAAAAATGAAGACCAGAAATCCAAAACTGAGTCTATAAATCCATGATGGTCGTTACCAGCCATATATGGTTCTCAGTGAAAGACAAACCCTAATGTGGAGATTAATGCACTAGATTATAGTCTCATAAAACATTTTACTGAGAAAAATTCCCTAAGCTAATTCTATATTAATGATACTTCCTATCATAAAAAATTAAACTACTTCATTGATGTATGATTGACATCCAAAAAGCTGTAGACACAATGTTTATAATTTGATGTGTTCAGAGATAAGTATACACCCTTGAAACCATCATCACTGTCGATGCCATTAATCTATCACCTCCAGAAATCTCTTCCTGGCCCCCTTGTTGTTGATTTTTTTTTTTTTTGCCCTTACATGGTAGGTAAAAGCATTTAATTTAAGATATACCTACTTAGGAAAATATTAAGTAGGCAATAAAATATTATTAATCACGGGGCTTATGTTATACAGATCTACAGAACTTATTTACTATGTATAATTGCAGCTTGAACAATACCTACCTATTCTCTCTCCCTCAATCCATGACAACCCCAATTCTATACTCTGCTTCCATGTATGTGTTTAGATTCCACATATAAGTGAGAACAATGCAGTGCTTCAGGTCTAATTTACTTATAATGGTGATGGTGTCCTCAAAGTATATCTATGTTGTTGCAAGTGGCAGGGTCTTCTTTATGTAGGCTGAATGATATTCCATAATGTATATATGCCATATTTTCTTTACCCATTCTTTTTTTTTAATATTTTATTTATTTGACAGAGAGAAACACAGCCAGAGAGGGAACACAAGCAGGGGGAGTGAGAGAGGGAAAAGCAGGTTTCCTGTGGAGCAGGGAGCCGGATGTGGGACTCGATCCCTGGTCTCCGGGAACATGACCTGAGTCGAAGGCAGTTGCCCAACCAATTGAGCCACCAGGCACCCCTTTACCCATTCTTTTTTACATGGACTTTTAGGGTATTTGCCTAGCTTAGCTATTGTGAAAAATGCCACAGTGAACGTGGGAGTACAGATAGACCTTTGAAATCCATATTTCAATTCCTTTGGATATATACCCAGAGGTAGGATTGCTGAATCAAATGGTAATTCTATTTTGAAATGTTTCAGGAAAGACTGTATTGTTTACCAGAGTGGTTTCACCCATTTTCATTTTCATGAATAGTGTACAAGGGTTCCTTTTTTCTCAGCTTTCTTCCTAACACTTCTTATCCTTTGGGGATTTTGGTAATAGCCATCTAAAGAAGTGCGAAATGATATCTCATTGTGTTTTACTTGTATTTTTCCCTTAGTAATGTTTGCATTTCCCTTTCTTTATATATTTTGGAGACTTCATAGAAAAGGTGATTTTTTTGGAAAATAGAAGAAATTTTCCATTTGGCAATAAAAATGAAGGACATTTCAAGATGGTCAACATTTGTGAAGCATGCAACTATAAAATGATTCCTTGATATGCTTTAGAGATGGTGAGATGGAAAAGAAACAGAACAAGAGGAGCTGAAGGTGTAGGCAGAGTCTAAATTATCATTGATGTCAAATACCAAATGTAGGAAGAGTTTTTCAGCAGTTGAATGGAAACAGACTTTTAAGAACCAAAATAGGAAGATATTTGGGTGACATTTAGCTTCTCTGAGGGCAATAGAGGATTCATTAGTGTTGAAATGCTGGTAAGCTAGGTCAGATTTGCATTGATAAGGTCACTATGGCTTCACTGGGATTGTGAGTGGCTTTCAGAGTAGCTGGAGTCTATAGTTTTATTAAAATTTTGGTCACAAGCACACTGTATTCTTCAGCTTTCTATTCTTTGATACCATTTTCTTTGCAGCCCACACAACAACTACTTTTAAGGGAACAATAATGGCTCTTCCTTCCTTCTACCTTCCAGCCATCACACTATGCTTTTCATTAGTGGGATTCAATCTGGAATCCTGCTGGAAAGGGATTTTCTAAAATGCATTTCCCAGAGTGCCAGCTACTGTGATCTAGAGGGTAGGATAGAGAAGGGTGGAAACAACTGTTGCTACCTCTTCCCTCCCAACCTGTCAAAAAAGAAAATGAAAAACAAAATCCAGCACAGGGTGCTCCAACATAAAGTTGCACCTTTAAAATACCACTAAAATCAACAAAAGAAAAAACTTTTTATAAATTAAAAGTATACTAGCTGAGAGAAAAGAATATTTAGAATTGTTGACAAATAAGTAAATGGAGACATTTCAAAATAAGATACAGACAGAAAAGGAGATAGAAAAATTGTCAGGAAATTCTCTAACAAAAGACATAGGATGTCAAAACCAATAAAAAAGCAAGATCCATCTATTTGATGCTTACAAGAGACTCATTCTATACCTAAACACACCTGTAGATTGAAAATGAGGAGATGGAGAAATATTTATCATGTAAATGGTAATCAAAACAAAGTAGGAGTAATAATGCTTATATCAGAAAACTACTTTAAAAACAAAGCATGTATCAAGAAATGAAGAAGAGCATTATATCATAACAAGGGAATAATCCAACAACAAGATCTAATAACTGTAAATATTTATGCACCCAACATGAAAGCACCCAAATATATAATATACTGAGTGGCAAGTGTAAAAAACAAATAAGAACAAACATAATGGAACTCACTGATAATAAAATAGTAATAGGGGACTTTAACACCCCACTTACAATGGACAGATCATCTTAACAAAAAGCAAACAATGAAACAGTGGCTCTGACTGACACTGGACCAGATGAACTTAACAGATATATTCAGATCATTCCATCCTAAAACAACAGAATACACATTCTTTTTTAAAAAACATTTTTATTTATTTATTTGACAGAGAGAAACACAGCTAGAGAGGGAACACAAGCAGGGGGAATGAGGGAGGGAGAAGCAGGCTTCCTGCCGACTGGGGAGCTCGATCCCAGGACTCTGGGATCATGACCCAAGCCAAAGGCAGTTGCTTAACCAACTGAGCCACCCAGGCGTCCCCACATTCTTTTCAAGAGCCCATGGGACATTCTTGAGACTAGAATTCTGGGACACAAATCAGGCATCAACAGACACAAAAATGTTGAGACCATCCCTGCATTTCTTCTGAGCACAATGCTATGAATGCACCTGGAAGTCAACCACAAGAAACAATTTGGAAAGGCCAAAAAAATACATGGAGATTAAACAACATGCTACTTTAAAAAAATGAGTGGGTCAACTAGGAAATCAAAGAAAAAATTTTAAAAATACACAGAAATTAATGAAAATGGAAATGAAAATACAATGGTCCAAAATCTTTGGAATTCTACCAAAGTGGACCTAAGAGGGAAATACATAGGAATACAGGTCCACCTTAAGAAGTAAGAAAAATCTCAGCATACACTTACACCTAAAGGAACAAGAAAAAGAACCATAAATGAAGCCAAAAACCAACAGAATGAAGGAAATAATAATGATTAGAACAGAAATAGATGACACAGAAACTTAAAAAACAATAGAATAAATCAGTGAAACCAGGACCTGCTGCTTAAAAAAAAACTAATAAATTTGGTAAGCTTCTAAAAAATTGATAAACTAGCTACACTTTCAAAAAGAAAAGAGAAACGACAGAGATAAATAAAAATCACAGATGAGAAAGAAGAAATGACAGCCAATACCACAAAAATGTAAACAATTTTAAGAGAATATTCTGAAAAAGTTAATACCCATTCTTCTGAAACTATTCTAAGAAATATAAAAGCAAGGAAAACTTCCAAATGCTTTCTATGAGACCAGAATTACCCTAACACCAAAACCAGACAAAGACTCAACTAAAAAAGAAAATCATAGGACAATATCCCTGATGAACATGGATGAAAAATTCTCAACAAAATAATAGCAAACCATATCCCCAAAAAACATTAGAATCATTCACCACAAGCAAGTGGGATTTATTCCTGGGTTGGAAGGGTGGTTCAACATTCACAAATAAATCAACCTGATAAGACACGTTAATTTTTTAAAAAAGGATAAAAACCATATGATCCTTTCAACAGATGCAGAAAAAGCATTTGATAAAGTACAGCATTCATAATAAAAACCGTCAACAAAGTAAGTTTAGAGGGAACATGGCATAGTAAAGGTCATCTATGAAAAACCCACAGCTATTATCATCCTCACTGAGGGAAAAGAGAGATTTTCCCTCTATGATCAGGAAGAAGACAAGAATGCCCACTCTCATCACTGTTATTTAATGTAGTGCTGGAAGTCATAGGCATAGCAATCATATGACAAAATGAAATAAAAGGTTTCCAAATTGGCAAGGAAGAAGTCAAACTTTCACTATTTGCAGATGACATGATAGTCTATACAGAATATGGGAAAGCCTCCACCAAAAAACTGATACACAAATTTATTAGTCACAGGATATGAAACATACAGAAATCTGTTGCATCTCTGTACATTAGTAATGAAGCATCACAAAGAAGTTAAGGAATCAATCCTATGTTCAATTCACCAAAAAAATAATAGGATAAATAGGAATAAACATAGCCAAAGAAGTGAAAGACTTGTACTCTGAAAAACTATAAAACATTGCTGAAAGAAATTGAAGAGGAAACAAACAAATAGAAAGACATTCCATGCTCATGGATCAGAAAAACATATACTGTTAAAATGTCTATTTTACCCTGGTGCCTGGGTGGCTCAGTTGGTTAAACATCTACGTTCAGCTCAGGTCGTGATCCTGGGATCCTGAGATCCAGCCCCATGATGGGTTTCCCACTCAGCAGGGAGTCCACTTCTCCCTTTCTCTTCCCCTCTCCCACTCATGCTCTCTCTGTTTCTCAAATAAACGAAATAAAATCTTTTTTAAAAAATGTCTATATTACCCAAGAAAATCTAGATATTTGATACAGACCCTATCAAAATACCGACATCATTTTTCACACAGCTAGAAAAAACTATCCTAAATTATGTATGGAACCATAAAACACCCCAAATAGCCAAAATGCTCAAAATAGTATGGTAATGGCACAAAAATAGACACATAGATCAATGGAAAAGAATAGAAAACCTAGAAATGAACCCACAACTATATGTTCAACTAATCTTTGACAAGGAGGAAAGAATATCCAATGGGAAAAAGTCTCTTCAACAAATGGTGTTGGGAAAACTGTCAGCTACATAAAAACAATGAAACTAGACCACTTTCTTATACCATACACAAAAATAAATTCAAAATGGATTTTGGCCTAAATGTAAGACATGAAACCATTAAAATCCTAGGGGAGGACCCAAGCCATAACCTCTTTGACAGCAGCCTGAGCAAATTTGTATTAGATATGTCTCCTGAGTCAAGGGAAACAAACGGAAAGTTAAATTACTAGGACTACAACAAAATGAAAAGCTTCTGTACAAAATAAGGAAACAATCAACAAAACTAAAAGGCACCCAATGGAATGGGAGAAGATTTGCAAATGATATATGATAGTGTTAGTATCTAAAATATAGAAAGAACTTTTACAACTAAACACTCAAAACTGAATAATCCGATTAAAAATGGGCAGAAGTCATGAATAGACATTTCTCCAAAGAAGATATACATATGGCCAATGGATGCAAGGGAAAATTTTCACCACCACTCTTTATCAAATTCAAATCAAAAGCAGAATGAGATATTCCCTCACATTTGTCAGAAAGGCTAAAATCAACAACACAAGAAATGACAGGTCTTAGCAAGGATGTGGAGAAAGGGGAACCCTCCTGCAGTGTTTCTAGGAATGCAAACTGGCATAGATGCTCTGGAAAACAATAGGGAGTTTCCTCAAAATTTAAAAATATAACTACCCTATGATCCAGCAATTGCACTACTAGATATTTACCAAAAGTATATAAACATACTAATTCAAAGGGATACATGCAACATTATATACAATATCCAAGTTAAGGAAACAGCTCAAGTGTCCATATTTTGATGAATGTATAAAGAAGATGTACCATATATAAATACACACACACACACACACACACACACACACATACACACACACACACACACACTGGAATACTACTGAGCCATAAAAAGAAAGAAATCTTGCCATTTGCAAAAACACAGATGAAACTAGAAAATATTATGCAAAATGAAATAAGTCAGCCAGAGAAATACCATATAACTTCAAATCACAAATATCATATGATTTCACTCAAAGGAGCATGGGAGGAAAAAGAGGGATAGAGGCAAACCAACAAATCCTTAACTATAGACAACAAACTGATGGTTACTAGAGGAGAGGTAGTTGGGGGGATGGGGTAAATAATGGATATGGATTAAGGAGTGCACTTCCTGGGTGTTGTATGTAAGTGCTTAATCACTATATTGCATACCTGAAACTAATATGACACTGCATGTTAACTAACTGGAATTTAACTACAAACTTAAAAAAAAATGGAGTATCCAAAACCTTACACTTTACAAAGTACTTTCACTTATGAGACTTATAGAGAGCTTTTTCTTCCTCTTTCTAGCCCAACCACATAATTCTGCTAATATAAAGATTATATAAGCTGAATATATGTATTAGGAGGTTCACTAAGCAGGAAAAGATTTCTTTTTTCCATACATGAATAAAAAAGGCAACAAGGAAATCCAGATAAGATAAATTATGCCTTCACCTCCTTCCTGGACCCAAACTGGAAGCTACTAACACTACCATGCTTTTCCTCACATGGATGGATAGGTAAAGGGCATGATATTAATAAACCCCCTAGATCAGAATTAATGTGTTTGGGGTCTTTATTGCCATTGCTGCCATAATTTTATGGGAATTCCATCAAGGACAGTAGTTGTCAGAGTATTATTAGTATTCCTACAGCTCCATCCTCACCCTGGGATTCTGGCTAATGAGTGTGTCATTCCATCCTAATCTCCACTTTCTGTTCAAATTACCATCCCCAAACCCTCTCCCACAATATCATAGATGATGGGATTTACCGTTCGTGGGACCTTAACTCAGCCTTCTTCCTTATCGATATAATACTTGAAATTGGAACCCTTCTAGGATTAGACCATATTAACCAGATATGCTATAAACCAAAATATTCTTATTACCTAAATCCTGAAAATAGGTGTAGCCTATTTTTCAAGAGTGGCGAGGGCCAGAATGGCTAACATAATAGTATTCTGAAGAGGAGAACCCACAGCTGATATTTGCTTTATCTCTCCTTGTTTTGATAATTACAAATAAAACCTTAAGAAGTGTTCCTTCCCTTACTCAAACTGGATTCTTAAACACTTGAAGCATAAGGAATGCTCTAAATGTCCTTGATAAATGAGATCTTAAGGTGTCCTTTAAAAACATAAAGAAACAGTGTGTATTGGAGAGACAAGAAGGCATTCTCCAGAAAAGAGAAACTAGACCAAGGACAATTAGAAATATTTCTTGGTATCAGCTTACCACCCCTTACATTAGATACAATGTAGAGTTCAGCCCATTTCTTTGAGTGTCTACTTTGTAAAACCTTCCATCAAACCCAGACCCCTCCTCTCACATTCCCACCATCACATTGGTGTTGAGACTTGCTGGTATGACAGGTATTTCTGCACCACACTGAGTAATATTAAACCCCCTGCAAATGAGACTTCATCTGAGCATGAAAATGTATAGTCCCACGTTGCTTTAGCTTCTGTAACTCTTCTCCCATCATTCTCTATTTCCCCTCACCTCCAATGGAGAAAATAACCATGAGGTCCAAGTTGGCCATGAACTGAGAGCAGACTGTGTAGATGGACAGATGTTCTAAAAGTGATTTTGTATACTTGGGGGAAGGTGGAACCCATAGGAATACTCATGAAATATTTGCCTTGACCTTGTAAGATCAATAATGATGAGGGCAGATTCAGGCAGAACAAATTTCCAGCTACCATATACTCCATGATCGCCAGCAAATGCAAGAATTTAGTCCCCTTCTCAGGCTCTGGATGGGAAACCAGAGACCACAGAAAAATTGGTCACTCCTGCCACCAAAGCCTAGCTGAGACACCCAGAAGAAGAAGCACATCTCCAACCCAGTGGTTGCTATGGGTACAGCTTTTCCACCCTTAGGCTCACATCTCTTCTGCATCTAAAAGGATCTGGAAATCCACACCCCAGAAACTTGTCAAGAGAGAGGGGTCTGACAGGTTAGAGACATTACAGAGCCCACCTACAATGTCATGCACCATCCTTCCCTAAAGAAGAAAAAATATGTGCTTTCCTTTTTCAAAAAGACTGGGGAGCACAATGAACATATTCTTCAGATGAAAATATGCAATGAAAAGAATCATAATGTTGTTGATACCATGAAGAATTTGTGAATAAAAAGGTGGAGTATCTTCCCAAAAGTCTTATGAAAGCCAAGGTGGGATCCCACTGTTTTCACCGTAAAATATGTTATTTTAACAACTATGCTCTGGCTTCAGTGCACCCATCACATGTAGAAAATTGTAGTCTAAACTTTTCCCAAAAATCAAGAGCAAAATTCAACTTGGGACTTCAAAAACCCTTGAGAAATTGTCATATAATTTCCCTGAAAAATCTTGGCAGAGCACAGCATGGACATCTGGGAGTCAACAACACCACACAAGGGAAGATAAATATAAAAGGTTGCCTCAGTAATTCCTGTTCTTAACAGTAACCAATTTTCTGCCCCTAAGATACCAGCTATGACTTTCCTTTCTGCCCCTCTCTCTTCAGCATCTAATAAGGTTTGGGGGTCTATACTTTCTGCTCACTGGCTATGTCTTTCCTGCTTGGTGATCAAACAGTCTTGTGGTAAAACTATCACAGAGCCTCAGACTTGCATGTCAGCATCTCTTCATTGTTGATGCAGTAAAACAATGATGCTTCTCCACGTGGAAAGGTGAGCATATGATGGAAGAGCATATGCAAGTGAAGGTATTTGGAGCAGGCGTGCCCATGAAGTGGAGCACTGCAGCAAAAGGATCCTTGTTTCAGCAGCACCAGGGCTAACCCAGTAAGAAGCTGTCTGCTTCCAATAACTGCTGTAGGCGGTGACAGCAATGTTGCATGATAAGTGGGCTTTTACCAGTGGGGAAGGCTGAGCCAGATCTTCCATGAGAACCCTAAGTAGTCTGGGAGTCTAGCACTAGCCCAGAATTTGGAACAGTGAGATGTGGTTATTTTGGTCCCTCTGCTCCTTTTCTGGGGTTTCAGTGGTCCAGGGTGCCTTGTAGCCTTGTTTTGCCATGGACACAGGGCATGTCATTCAGAACACTGGCAGCATGGGATGCATATTCACCTTTCTCTGGGACAACAGGCTGTGACAAATGAGTTTCTTTCTCTCTCCTTTCCCCTCAGCCTTCTGAGCCTCTTTCCCCTCAAGCTCTTGATTTCTTAGAAGACAAGAGCTGCAAAGGAAGGAAGCCCTGCCTCCCATATGGTGACTCTTCTGTGCATGCCTGGCCTCAGGCATCCTGGTGACTTGGTGGACTTACTGGGGTCAACAGGAGCAGAAGGAGAGGCTCCTTCAGGCTGTGCCGCTCAGGGGTGAGTAGTTCAGTTCCATAAGCAGACATTCAGAACACCGGGTGCATCAGCAAGCGTGACACATTCCACACTGCCGACCTTTAGCCTAGTATTGAGTTGCTGGGGCCGCAAACCTTCCTGAGAGAAATTACTGAGAGGACAGAAGAAAGAGGAATGTTCACTGAGCTTTGATGTAAGAGGGAGTGCCTGAGTGCCAGATGCCCAGCATATCCTCATAAGTGGTTTAATCCTATGAACTACTATCACTCCCACTTCTGTCACAGGCCAGCATAAACCATGGGAAGGTGGGAGGTAAATCCTAGATTTACAGATTACCTCATGCTATTGAGCAGCCTGTAATGTCTCTGGTCTCCAGTCACTTCTATAAAATGCTTGTACTAAACTAGATCCTCTCTAAGCCTCATGTCATTCCACAGGTCTGTCACACATTAGTAGTATTATCTAAGGATAGAAACAATTAAGATAAATAAAGTTAATCTTTCACTTAAAGAACAAATCTTTGTTCCTGTTTTAAAATATTTTGTCACTGCATTTGGAAACAGCAGTTACTTCACATTTGGTCACTCTGCCTAAAGTCCCAGCTATGTGATCTAAGATCCCTGCAACTCTCTAAGCCTTAGTTTCTGCTTTTAGAAGAAGGGG
Source organism: Spilogale gracilis (assembly GCA_004023965.1). NCBI lineage: Eukaryota > Metazoa > Chordata > Mammalia > Carnivora > Mephitidae > Spilogale > Spilogale gracilis. The sequence goes on from PITA01006631.1 coordinate 88,113, forward strand.
CTCATGATTATTATGGTGAGTAATAAAAATACTGAATTCAGTGATGAGTAGAGAAAAAGTGTAAGTTGTCAACAGATAATGATGGACCATAGAATGTGTTGCTGATTTTAAAAGAGATAGTCAAAGGTATTACTAACACTATTGTTATGTTTACTTACAAATTAATGTTATAGAAACAATAAAATGTATAACTGCAAAAATGTTAGTAACTCTGCCTACTTAAAATCTAAGCATAATACTGATGATCATAATATTACATTTAGAATTTGAGGAACATATAGGAGATGTTGGCATTGTATGCCAAGTGAGTTACAGGATTTATCTTACTTAAGTCTCATAAGAACATATTCATTGGCTAACAGCCTAGCCTACCCTCTCGGTTACTCAAATAACTTAGTCATGCTCTTCTAAAATCTTTATGCTCCCTGATGTCTTTATTATAGGCTAGACCAGCAGTGATGGTGATGTGGAAAGAGATGTCCATGGAAGTGGGGAATGGGACAACTGTCCAAGAATTCACCTTGGAGGGGTTTCCTGCCGTCCAGCACCTGGGAAAGGTCCTCTTCCTGGTGCACCTGCTGGCGTACCTAGCATCCACTGCAGGCAATGCTGTCATAGTCACCATCACCTGTGCCGACTCCCGGCTCCACACTCCCATGTACTTTTTCCTGAGCACTTTCTCCTTCTTTGAGTGTTGCTTTACAAGTACTGTTATTCCTAAGTTGTTGGTCATCTATCTTTTAGGCAGCCAAACTATTTCTTTTCCTGCTTGTTTCATACAAGCCTTTGTCTTTGTATTTCTGGGAGCAGCAGGTTTCCTCCTCATAGCAGTGATGTCTCTGGATCGGTATGTGGCCATTTGCAAGCCTCTGCATTACTCGACCATCATGAACCTGAAGACCTGCCTCCTCCTGGTCACTGCCTGCTTTGCTTTGGCCTTCCCTCTCATCACTGGGCTGGTAGTGAAGGTTTTCCAGTTATCCTTCTGTGGCCCCCTTATTATACCCCACTTTTTCTGTGACCTCGGTCCGCTGATTCATCTCTCTTGCTCTGACACCAGTTCTACTGAAATGTTGGCTTTTGTCCTCGCTTTGTTTATCCTGTTGACATCCCTTATCATAACCATCATGGCATACAGCAACATAGTAGTCACAATTGTGGGACTCCCATCAGCCAGGGAGAAACAGAAAGCTTTCTCCACCTGCTCCTCTCACCTCATAGTTCTCTCTCTGATGTACGGCAGCTGTGTGTTTATATATGTGAAACCAAAGCAGAGGAACAGGCTGGACTCCAACAGGGAGGCCGCCCTTGTGAACACGGTGGTGACCCCACTGCTCAACCCTGTCATCTACACTCTGCGGAACAAGCAGGTCCACCGGGCTCTGAGGGACACAATGTGCAGAATGAAAATATCAAGATGAAAAAAATCACAAGGCTTTTGACTAGAAGACCTTGGAGAACCGTGTGTCTTCATTTTGGCCAATGTAACAGTCCACAGAGGTGTAGTGCAGGGTCTCTGACAGATCTCACCTGACCACCTTGCACATCCTCAGCAAAATGGAAATCTGTTTTTGCAAGACCACATTTTACCTTGATGCACATACTATCTTCTCCCGAAATATTCCACATTTTGATGACAATTGATTAATTGCAATATCCTTTACTGAATTTTCTTCCCTCTGATAGAAAGATGTGTTTGACATTTCCAGAATTTAGTAATTTATAAACTTTTTATTTCACTTCTCTCTAGCCATAATCATGGCACAGCAAATTGATGTTTAACCAAAGGCATTTAGATAATTAAAATCATAGAAGGTTGTTTATTACTTTCTGGTTATGAAGGAAATGATGGGAACACTACCAATACATAGGTCCACATTCCCTCATGCCTAGCCTAAGGAAATAATGGTCATAGTACCCTTCACCTTGGAATATATAAGGTTTGCCTCATATGTACTCTGAAATTCTGTTCTTGGCCCTTAGCTTAGCTACATATGAATGTGTCAATCCCATGCTAGGTGGAAACAGAATTGTTCTCAGGCTTAGACCATTCTCTAAAGAGAGGGAATGACTGCACCATCCTACAGCTTACCAGCTCCTATCTCCTAAATTATTTATTCTAGCTCCAGCCCCTCAGATGCATTATGCATACTTATGATTGATTCCTATGCTAAAACTGTTACCACAGATGCTTGTGTATATCAATGGAATGGAGCACTTATTTCATACTTCTCTAATTTCTTCCAAAGATTCAAGTTAATTATTTATCTACTTCATATTACTAATGAAAATAAATGAATTAAACACTTTTCATCATTTAATTGTGCTGTCAACTACAAGGTTATCTTCTGATTGATAATCTATTTTAAAACTAACATTTCCATTATCTCAATCCTTACAATTTGTACTTTTCCAACTATTTGACAGCTAGAATATATCTATCTATTCTTCAAAAGAAACATCTCTAAAATTATTAAAACAATTTTTAATTTCATTTCTCTTTAACCAAACCCTGAGGTTAGATAATCTCATACATATTTTATGAATGTTGTACACCATGATTAGATCTTATTTGGCCTGCATGGTCCTATTACAAAGCTTAGAATTCATCTGATTGACAGTAAGGAAATATCAAATATGTTCTAAAAAAAAACTCAGATGACTGGCTGTATCCACTGTATAAAAGAGAGTTTGGAGAAGCCAAGATCAGAGTAGGAAAGTAGGCATAGACAGTGTTATAGGAATTCGAAGAAAGAGAGTGATGGTTTAGGCAGGTGGCCGTGGGAATGGGAATGGAATGCAAATGGGCAAGAGTAGACTCTGAATCATTTGCACTGAACAAACCTAGCGCTTGTATTGGACAAGTCTGGTGGTGCCTTCAACTAACTGGTCAACTTCCAAAAACACCTAAGTCACCTTCTCCATAAAATATGGGACTGAGCCATATAATCTCTAGAAACCACTTGAAAATACTCATACACATAGCAACAAGATGCTGCAAGAACATGGAAATAGTTGTCTACTTTGAGAGTTGAATTATGGAGAAATGTTGTGAAGTGGTCAAAGTTCAGGAATGTTAGAGAATAAAAAAAAAACCATTGTGGTCAAAGTAATGAAAAGAATATGAGCCTCCCCAAGGTTTTAGTCAGAATATCATAATAATTTATTGCACATAAAGCAGATAAATACACTTTATATTACTTTGAGATACACTGTGATTAAGAATAAACTTGACAAACACAAAAACGAATACCAGAAATCTAAAACTTAGTCTATAAATCCAGGATGGTCATTACCAGCCATAGACCATATCCAGTGAAGGACAAACCCTAAGTAGAGATTAAGGCACTAGATTGTGGCCATATAAAATGTTTTATTGAGACAAATCTCCTGAACTAATTCTGTTGAACTTCAACATTAGTTGAAGTTACATCCAATCATAAAAATTAAACCATATGATTTATCAATGATGGTCATACAAAAAGTTGTACATACTTAATGTTCAGAACCCGATGTGCTCAGAGATGTATACACCCTTGAAACCACCATCATTACCAATACCATACCTACCTACCACCTCCTAAAATTTCTTCCTAGCCACTTTTGTTGATTTTTTTTATCATTACAAGCATAAACACTTAAGATATTCCCTTTTAGCAATTTTTTTAAAAGATTTTATTCATTTGACAGAGAGAAACACAGCTAGAGAGGGAACACAAGCAGGGGGAGTGAGAGAGGGAGTAGCAGGCTTCCCGCCGAGCAGGGAGCCCGATGTGGGACTAGATCCTGGGTCTCCAAGATCATGACCTGAGCCAAAGGCAGTTGCCTAACCAACTGAGCCACCCAGGCACCCCCTTCTTAGCAAAATTTTAAGTAGGCAATAAACTATTGTTAATCACAGGCCTTGTGCTATACAGAACTCCAGAACTTATTTATTATGTATCTCTGAAACAATCAATACCTCCTTATTTCACTCTCCTCCACCCCTGAAAATCACCATTTTACACTCTGCTTCCATGTATTCGTATAGATTCCACATAAAAGTGAGATCAAGCAGTGTTTGTCTTTCTGTTGCCAGCCTTTTTCCTTAGAATAATGTCGTCCACATACATCCATATTGTTGTAAGTGGCAGGATTTTTTTTGTAAAGGCTGAATGATATTTCATATGGATATTTGCCACATTTTCTTTATCCATTCTCCTATACATGGACTTTTAGGTTATTTCCACATTGTAGCTATTGTGAAAACTGCTGCAGTGGACATGGGAGTACATATATCTCTTTGAGATCTACATTTCAATTCTTTGGATATATACCCAGAGGTGGGGTTCCTGGATCAAATGGTAATTCCATATTAAAACATACTAGGAAACACTATGTTTCTTACCAGATTAACTGCACCAATTTATATTTTCTTCAATAGTGTGCAAGGTTCGTTTTTATCCATATCCTTGCCAACACTTATCCTTAGAGGGTTTTTTTGGTAATAGTCATCCAAAGAAGTGTGAAGTGATATCTCATTGTGGTCTTACTTGTATTTTTCCTATAATAATGTTTGCATTTCCATTAGTGATGATGAGCATCTTTTCAAGTACCTGTTGGCCATTTGTATGTCTTCTTTAGAAAGATGTCTATTCAGTTTCTCTGCCCATTTTTCCACTTTGTTTAAGTTTTTATTTAAATTTCAATTAGTTAATGCACAGTGTAATATTAATTTCAGGTATACAATTTAGTGATCCAACACTTAAAACAACACCCAGAGCTCATCATGACATGCACTCCTTAATCTCCATCCCTTATTTCATCCATCCCTCCAGCCACATTCCCCCCCATAACCATCAGTTGGTTCTTTACAGTTAAAAGTCTGTTTCTTGGTTTTCCTCTCTCTCCCTCTCTCTCTGTTTCTCTCTCTCTTTCTCTCTCTCTCTCTCTCTCTCTCTTTTATTTCCCTATGCTCCATTTTATTCTTAAATTCCACATATGAGTGAAATCACATGGTATTTGTCTTTCTTTGATGGAAATTTCACTTAGGATAATGCCCTTAGCTCCATCCACATCTTGCAAATGGCAGGATTTCATTTCTTTTTGATGGCTGAGTAATATTCCATTGCATATTTATCCATTCAGCAGTCAACAGATATTTGGTCTCTTTCCATAATTTGGCTATTGTAGATAAAGCAGCTATACATATTGGAGTGTATGTATCCCTTCACATTAGTATTTTTGTATCATTAGTTAAATTCTTAGTGCCATTGCAAGTTGTAGGGTATCTCTATTTCTAACTTTTTGAGGAATCTATTGTTTCCCAGAGTGGCTTCGCAGTTTACATCCCATGGAGAAGAGCATTCCCCTTTCTCCACATCTTCACTGACAACTGATGTTTCTTGTATTGTTGCTGTTAGCCATTCTGAGAGGTGTAAGGTGGTATTTCATTGTAGTTTTGATTTGTACCTCCCTAGTGATGAGTGATAGTGAGCATTTTTTCCTGTGTCTGTTGGCCATCTGTATGTAATCTCTGGAAAATGGTTTATCAAATCTTCTGCCCATTTTTTAATTGGATTATTCATTTTCTGGATGTTGAGTTTTATAAGTTCTTTACAAATTTTAGATATTAAATATCAGATATGTCATTTGCAAATGTCTTTTCCTTTTTAAAAAAAGATTTTAATCAATCTATCTATCTACTTTCAGTGGCTGCACAAGACATTCCACATCTTGGAATATCTGTAGCCTTTGGTTCTTCACTAATCACACACAGTTTTATTTTGTTTTGTTTTTGTAAGTTTTTATTTAAATTCTAGTTAGTTAACATACAGTGTGATATTAGTTGCAGGTGTACAATTTAGTGACAGTAAATACAAGACCCAGTGTTCATCACAAGTGCACAGCTTTATCCCCATCACCTCTTTAACCCATTCCCCACCTACCTCCTCCTTGTAAACCATCAATCTGCTCTCTAGTTAAGGTAATGTTCTCTCTCTCTCTCTTTCTGTACCTGAGATTTTTATTTTGGTATAGTCCCAATAGTTTAATTTTCCTTTTGCTTCACTTCCCTTAGGAGACATACCTAATAAGGAGTTGCGCCAGCTGGTGTCAAAGAGATTATGGACTGTGTTCTTCTCCGGGTTTCTATGGTTTTCTCTCTCACATCAAGGTTTTTCATCCATATCAAATTTGTTTTGTTGTTGTTGTTGTTTTAAAGATTTTATTTATTTATTCGACAGAGAGAGATCACAAGCAGGCAGAGAGGCAGGCAGAGAGAGAGGGGGAAACAGGCTCCCTGCTGAGCAGAGAACCCGATGCGGGCCTCGATCCCAGGACCCCAAGATCATGACCTGAGCCGAAGGCAGAGGCTTTAACCTACTGAACCACCCAAGCGCCCCTCAAATTTGTTTTTATGTAAGGTGTAAGAAAGTATTCTAGCTTTATTCTTCTGCATGTTGTCACCTAGTTTTCACAACACCATTTGTTGAAGAGGTTGCCTTTTTCCCATTGGATATTCTTTCCTGCTTTGTCAAAGATTAGTTGACCATGTAGTTGCAGGACCATTTCTGTTCCATTGATCTATATGTCTGCTTTTGTGCCAGTAACATACTGTCTTGATGACTACAGGTGTGCAATATAGCTTGAAATCCAGAATCATGATGCCTCCAGTTGTTTTTCTTTTTGGAATTACTTTGGCTATTCAGGGTCCTTTGTGGTTCCATACAACTTTTAAGATTGATTTTTCTAGCTCTTTGAAAAATGCTGGTGGTATTTGATAGGGATTGCATTTCATGTGTAGATTATCTGGGTAGTATAGACATTTTGACAATGTTTGTTCTTCCAATCCATGAAAATGAAGTGTTTTTCCATTTCTTTGTGTTCTCTTCAGTTTCTTTCATAAGTGTGTTACAGTTTTTAGAATAGAGATCTTTTACTTCCTTAGTTAGATTTATTCCTACGTATCTTATTGGTTTGGGTGCAATTGCAAAGGGACCCATTTCTTGGTTTCTTTTTCTGCTGCTTCATCATTGGTGTATAGAAATGCTACAGATTTCTGCACATTGATTTTATATCCTGTGACATTGCTGAACTCATATATGAGTTCTAGCACATTTTTGGTGGATTTTCTACATACAGTATGATGTCATCTGAAGAATAGTGAAAGGTTGACTTCTTCCTTGCCAGTTTGGATGTATTTTATTTCCTTTTGTTGTCTGATTGCTGAGGCTAAGACTTCCCGTACTATGTTAAATAGCAATGGTGAGAGTGGACATCCTTCTCTTATATCTGACTATCTGGAAAAGGCTCTGTTTTTCACCATTGAGGATGATATTGGCTGTGGATCTTTGCATATAGCTTTTATGATGTTGAGGTATGTTCCACCTATCCCTACTTTGCTGAGGGCTTTTATCAGGAGAGGATGCTGTATTTTCTCAAATACTTTTTCTGCATCTATTGACAGAAACATTTGGTTCTTATCCTTTCTTTCATTAATATGGTGTATCACATTGATTGATTTGGGAATATTCAGCCACTCCTTGAGGCCCAGGAATATATCACACTTGATTTTGGTGAATAATTCTTTTAATGTACTGTTCAATTTAATTTGCTAATATTGTATTGAGAACTTTTGTATCCATATTTACCAGGGCCATTGGTCTTTAATTCTCCTTTTTACTGAGGTCTTTGTCTGGTTTTAGAATGAAGGTAATCCCGACTTCTTAGAATGAGTTAGGAAGTTTTCCTTCCATTTCTATTTTTGTAACAACTTCAGAAGAATAGGTATTAACTCTTCTTTAAAAATCTGCTAGGATTCCCCTGAGAAGACAACCAGCCCAGGACTTTTGTTTGTTGGGAGATTTTTGATTACTGATTCAATTTCTTGGGTGGTTATGGGTCTGTTCAAATTTTCTATTTCTTCCTGTTTCAGTTTTGATAGTTTGTAAGTTTCTAGATAGTTGTTCATTTCTCCATGTTTGCCCAGTTTGTTGGCATATAACTTTTCATAGTATTCTCTTATAATGGTTTGTATTTCTGTGGGTGTTGGTGGTGATCTCTCCTCTATCATTTGTAATTTTATCTATTTGGGTTCTTTTCTTTTCTTTTTGATAAGTCTAACTATGGGTTACCTATTTTATTCTTATGAAGAACCAGCTCTTAGTTTTGTTAACCTGTTCTACTGTGTTTTTTTTAATTGTTTTTACATTATTTATTTCTGCTCTAATCATTATTGCTTCCCTTCTGCTGGATTTAGGCTTGTGTGTGTGTGTGTGTGTGTGTGTGTGTGTGTGTGTGTATTCCTTTTCTAGCTCCATTAGATGTTATGTTAGGGTTGTGTATTTGAGACTTTTCCTGCTTCTTGAGGTAGCTCTGCACTGCAGTATACTTCCTTCTCAGGACATCTTTTGATGAATCCCAAAGGTTTTGTCGTGCTTTCATTTTCATTTAATTCCCTGTATTTTTTAAAATTCTTTTTTAATTTCCTGGTTAACTCATTCATTCTTTAGTAGGAAGTTCTTTAACCTCCATGTATTTGAGGTATCTCCAATTTTTTTCTTGTGGTTGACTTTCTCACTGTGTCTGTGATCTGAAAATATGCATGGTATGATCTCGACCTTTTTGTACTTGAGGAGGACTGTTTTGCAATCCAGTATATGATCTTTTCTATAGAATGTTATATGTATATTTGAGAAGAATGTGTATTCTGCTGCTTTAGGAAGAAATGTTCTGAATATATCTGTTAAGTCCATCTGATCCTGTGTGTCATTCAAAGCCATTGTTTCCTTGTTGGTTTTCTGCTTAGATGTTCTGCTCATTGCTATAAAAGGGGTGTTAAAATCCCCTGCTATTATTGTATTATCACCAATGAGTTTATGTTTGTTATTAATTGATTTGTGTATTTGGGTGTTTCATGTTGGGGATATAAATACTTAAAATTGTTAGATATTCCTGATGGATATACCCCTTCATTATGATATAATGCTTTTTTTCATGTCTTGTTACAGTCTGCTTTAAAATCTAGTTTGTCTGATACAAGTTTGGTAACTCTGGCTTTCTTTTGACATCCATTAGCCTGACAGATGGTTCTCCATACCCTCACTTTCAATCTGTAGAGGTCTTTAGGTCTAAAATGAGTCTCCTGTAGGCAGCATATAGATGGAGTTTAATTTTTTATCCATTCTCATACCCTTTATTTTTGAATGGCACATTTAGTCCATTTACATCGAGTGATTATTAAGAGATATGAATTTATTATCATTGTGCTTAGAGTTAGTGTTTCTGGTGATGTTCTCCCATTCTTTCCAGTTTTTATTGCTTTAGGTATTTTTCTCTCCACTCAAACAGTTCCCCTTAAATGTCTTGCAAGCCTGGTTTAGTGGTTACAAAGTCCTTTTTTATTTATATTTATATTATATTTATTTATATTTATATTATTTATTTATATTTATATTTATAGTTTTTATTTTTCTGGAAAACTCTTTATTTCCCCTTCTATTTTGAATGGCAACCTGACTAGATAAATAATTCTTGGCAGCATATTTTTCTCATTCAGCGTGCTATTTCCTTTCACTCCTTTCTGGCCTGCCAAGTCTCTGTGAACAGATCCACTGTGAACCTGATCTGTCTTTCCTTATAGGCTAAGGACCTTTTTTCCCTTACTGCCTTAAGGCTTCTTGCCTTGTCTGTGTATTTTGTGAATTCGATTATGATACGCCTTAGTGATGGCCTACTTTGTTGAATTTAATGGGATTTCTCTGTGCTTCTTGAATTTTGATGTCTGTGCCTTTCCCCAGATTAGAGAATTTTTCAGCTATAATTTGTTTGAATTAAACTTCTGCACCTTTGTCTTACTCTTCATTATCTGAGACTCTGATGGTATGAATGTTATTATGCTTTTTACTAAGTCACTGCATTCTCTAAGCTTACTTTCATGGTCCATTCCTTTCTTTCCCTCTTCTTTTCAGGTTCATTATTTTCCATTATTACAACTCTGCTTCGTCCACCACACTCGTTTTTATGGCCTCTATTTGTGTTTGCATCTTGGTTATAGCATTTTAAATTTCAGTCTGACTAGATTTTAGTTCTTTTACCTCTGAGGTAAAAGATGCTCTAGTGTTTTCTATGCTTTCTTTTTCAAGCTCAGCTAGTATCCTTATAATCATTGCTTTAAATTCTAGGTCACACATTTTACTTTTTCATATCGATTAAATCCCTGGCCACAAATTCTACCTCATGTGCTTTCTTTGGGGGTGAATGCCTCCATCTTGTCATTTTGTCCAGAAAAGAAAG